>VWYI01024798.1:30417-57967 GCA_013399455.1 Anthoscopus minutus
CATCCTCTGGGGCCACAAACCAAACCATCCTCTGGGGCCACAGGCCCAGCCATCCTCTGCCACTCCTCAAGGAGCAAAAGGGGTGACTGAACAGTGGGGACAAGATCAGCAGTCAGGCACCTCCATGGTGGGACAGGGCAGCTGAGGACCACAGGTTTATGAGGAGCACACTTGAGACCTCTGATGGAAGAGAAACCATTTTCTTTTAATTACATTTTTTTTTTCCTTGAATGTCCTCTTTTTTTGTTAGTTTAGGGGACAGGGCTTGGTTCTCTATTCATCCTCTGTCAATTCCTAGTTCAAAGTTTCAACATGTCATCTACATGTCAGTAGTATGGTAGTATGGAAAAGGAAGGAGCATTGCAACTTTCATTTAAAAAACTTCTCTGTTAACAGCCTTTAAGTCTTGACACTGAAAAGAGAACCAAGCCAAACTTTTGCTCATGTTTCTGCACCGAAGTTCAATTCAGATACACAATGCTGTGAACTGAGAGAGCAAGAGGAGCTTTCTGAGTAAACCTGAGGGTGGTAAGAAATTGTGAAGTGAGACCAGAAATGAAGATATACCCTCAACTCAGACACACTCTGGATTTTTATTCAGGTTTTAAGAGAGCCCAAATATTTTAGAGAAAGCAGTTTTCCAGTTTCTGGACTGTACCTTAGTTACAGAACCATTAGTCAATGACTGCTGTGTTGGAAGCCCTCCACATTAAGGTAGCAGTATAATTAGTTTAGCAGAGAAATATGTTTAGTGGTAGGAGAACATGTTCAATAATGCTCCTTACCAGGAATATCTAACATTATGTGTCATTGCCCTGAAGAGGTTACTGAGCAAGGCAATGCTTAAACAGACACAAGCCTCATCACAGTCAAAAATTAGAATGTTCCTTGCTGTTATCAAGCTTCACTTCCAGGGAGCAGCCCAAATCCCCCAAACCTGAGCAGGCCATCCCACAAAATAGGTAGGAAAGTCTTTTGTTTCTTACAGTGAGCTACGGTTTTATATCTGGGGCATGAAGGGATTTTATTCTACTCCTTAGTGGAGGAATCCACTTTGTGAGCTGAATCCTGTCCCTCTGAGTTGTCAAACACAGCCAGCACACATCATCTGCCACTCTCCAAACTCTTACACCTGCTGCAAAGAGAAATATATTAGAAAGAAATAAGCCTTCAGTCTCTGGTTAAGAGCAGCATTGGACATTGCATCAATATTTTCTCTGAAGCAAAAATAAAGATCAAAAAAACCCAAAACTATCAGTGTTATAAAGAAAGATCAAAAATTCTTGCCAGTTCTGCTGATAAGTCAATAAATCCCTGGAAGAGAGAAGCCCAGAGTGGTCAGATAAAACAGCTCCCAGTCACCTCCATTTATCTTCCCAAATGTCCAGTTGTAAAGAGACATAACATTGACATGGTGTCAGGTCTTCACACCATAGAATTAGTGCTTTCAGCAACTATGTTATAACCTAATGATGAAAATACTACCAAATTGTGGTCTCTGAAAACAACTGAAACAGCAATATTTCACCATTGACATGGCAGGAATGATGGAATTGGCTGTCAGAGAAATGCCTTACTGTGAGGGAAAGCCAACAGCCAAATAGAATAAATTCAGTGTAATGAGCATTGAAGAATTCCCCTGGATTTTTTATTACCTGCATAAAGAAAGAAAGGATTGTACAAGTGAAATACAACCAACCAATGCACTGAGTGTGAAATACTGAGACCACAGAAAAAAAAATATTAAGCACAAATGATTCTTTCAAAGAAACTAGTTGCAAAATCCCAAGTGTTCCTAACTTAGACACAAACATTATGCAAGACATCTCACAATGTAACTCCTCTGATAATGTATTCTTACATGTTTTTCAAACTCAGCATCCCTGAAATAAAAATAAATTTAAAAAGAAAAATCCTAAAAATTTTCCATTTCAAGAAGAGAAAGTGCATGACAGTGTGAAAACTCACTAAAAGAAAATTACAAATAGCCAAAGACTAAAATATTGTGAACTGAAACCCAGCTGAGAAAGTAAACAAACTACTTGAACAGCTGTGGCTCTAAAAGCCTTTCTCCTACTTCATTATCTCCCCAAAAGCTGAAATGGATAAACAAGAGAGCTTTAAAGGAACAGTAGGAGTAAAAGAAGTTTCCAAACATGGAGGTTACATCCACAGCTTTGTAGAGGAACTTGAGGTATTTGAGACACATGGAAGTGCTTTGGAAAGAGCATGAACAGGGAAGTGATAATATCCAGTGCTGACACAAAACTACCCAAAACAGAATTGTAAGAGGATTTCATAACATTGAGAGACTGATAAAATGCCAACTGAAATTTAATGTAGATAAATACAAAACATTGCAAATGGGGATTAAAAGGTAGCCATAGGACACCCACAGAGCTACTGTATTCAGCTACTCAAGAATATCACATGCATCTTTCCCTGGAAAATCAGCACATCATCCAGAAGGCAGTAAGAGGACAACCAGACTACCAGGAATTTTTAGCAATAGAATGTATAAGAAGGAAAAAATAATATAATTTTTCCACTGCATTAATTCTTGGTATTCCTGCATCCTGGACAGCACCTGTAGTTTTGAGTGTTCCATCTCAAGAACAACACAATAAAGGGAAAAGCAACAAGGATCATTAGAAACATAAAAAGGCTTCAGTACAAGGACAATTCAAATAGAGCCAGACTCCTCAGCTGAGGAAAACTGCCAAGTGAAAAAAGGATGAATAGGAATGATTAGTCACTGCTTCTCATAAAACAAGGTCTAATGGACACCAAGTGAATTTTTCAGGCAGCAGGTTTAGAATAATAGGAGTATCTTTTGCACACACACGTAAATAAATTATTGGATTGATTGCTGGAGCCAGCAATGAAGATGGATTTAAAAACTGATTACACATATTCAAAGGTGATTAACATAAGAGGCTGAATGCAACCTCCTCCATGCTAGCAAGCCTCTGGTCTGCACCCTTCAAAGGCTGCGTGATATTTTGTGTTCTGACTGGTATCTTTTCAGAAAACCCTTTCTTACCTTTGAACTTACCACAATAGAATTTCAAGTATGGTCTCTCCATGGTCGAATCAGCACCACTGGAGGAGCAGCCAGCTCCAGAGCTGGGTGAAACAGCAATGCCAAGGGCACACAGCTGGAAGATCAGCTGGAACATCTGCCACAGCTCTGCGAGCCTTGCTCATGGACTCAAACCAGCCCAAGTGCAGCTCCTTCCAAAAGGTCCCACCCTTGTGTTCATGTCCTGCCCTAGGGATAAAGAGTTGTTCAGTCCCCAAGGATCCCTGGTCTAGGCTGCTGTGCATCCCCAGGATCAGGCACAGACAGCTGTGGCCCAGCTGTGGCCCAGCTGTGTGCCCCCCCAGCGAGGCTGCAGGTGACTGCACAGGAATGTGCACAGGCTTCACCAAGAGAATTCCCTCAGAACGCAGCCCTGCTGCTCTGCAATGCCAGGCTGGATTTTCTAGACACTGTTATTTAATATTGTTACTTTTTAAGTGGATAAGCTTGTCTTTAAAAAACCAAGGCTGTTTGTGTGTTGTGTTTGTTGTGTCCAAAGATGATGTTGTTAGAATAAGGAGCAATTATAAACATAATCTCTCCACAGTCACAATATTTGAAAATTTTCCTTTGCAGTATTTCCTCTTCCATAACTTAAAAAAAAAAAGCCCCCCCACAGCCGCATTTATACCTTAGATAAACATTTTATTCTACTGTTCAATATTTATTGTTGAATTATATTTCACTAATAAGACATAATTTCACTTCCTCTGAAATTTTTTTCTTTTAACTTCATAAAAAGACCTTTTTTCCCCCTCCTTTTAGGGCATTTCAAAGCATTTAACCATAATTAGCCTCCAAAATAAATTTTAAGTATCAGATATATGCTGAAAGAAACCAAAAGCACTTTACAATGTAAAAAATCTTATCTGGAAACTCTGCACAGAAAAGAAGTAAAGAAGTGCTTCCCTTTTCATTTAGCACTATAGAATGAGTTCAGGTACATTTTCTGAGTTACAGACATACTTAGTAAAATTAAATGACTGTGTATAAAGCAGTACAGTTTTGTGCCTAGGAAGCAGAGATTACTCTTTTATGTAGCACCTGCTAAAAGCTGCTACCCTGAATAAGATTGATGTTTTTAACCTTTGAAGATATCTAAATGATGAATTTGGACAAGGACAAGATTGGACATTTGTATTAGAAAGTCTTTCCAAATCCTAATATTAATATGTTATTGATAAACATATATAGCAGCTTTCAATGCTTTTAAATAAAAAACAATAAATTCTAGGCTAAGCATACCAGATAGTCAATAAAACTTGCAATTAAAATAGGATGATTGTACACAGTATTCTAATAAATTAGAATACTGTTACCCACTTTGGCAAATTTACAAAGCAGCTTATTTTAATTTCTAGGGCTTTCTCCCCAGTATTCTTTTGAATTCAGTGAGCACTACTGCCATCTCCTGATGCTCAGTTGTATATAACAAAATACATTTTCACATTTTGTAGGACCGTGGAAGCTCTGTAGAACGGAACATTCAATGACTCAGCCATTCACCATTAGCTTTTGACATCTGTTTTCCTAACACGTTGATTTTATTTCTGTAATTATTGGAGGTTTTCTTTCTTTATGATTCCTTTCCATTACCTATTTTTCACACTAAGAGCACTAAGGGCAACCAAATGACATAATAGTTTTTATGTTCACAAGAAGTCATTTTACCACAAAGACTCCTCTGGCTAGGGTCAATTTGAAATTTCATACCTCTGGAAACTCCACTGAGGTTTCTCATCTAGACATGAACAACATTCAGTAGCTTCTAAAGCATTACAAATATTCCGTTTTGCACTGTTAAAAGCATAAAACTTCCAAATAAAAAAATAATAATAAAATAAATTTTTTTTAAAAAGGGATTATCCAGAAGCAGAAGCAGCAAGATGCTCTTTAGAGATGAAATCTTAAAGGTCACCAAGTTTCTAATTCTGATCACAGATTTGCAGTCCCAATTCACTTTATCTATTTTCCAGTTTCTCCTCCAGCATGTCAAGTAAATTATGTACACAGGAAAGCAGGGAGAATGCAGAGGGAGGGAAGAGACACTTCAGTGGTTGGGAACATGGCAAATGTGCATAACCAGGATTCAGGTCATTGCTTCAGTAAAAATAAGATTTTCACTAAGCAGGGACACTCCTGTAGGAGAGATTTATTATGTTGTCCATCTCCTACCCATCTGACCGGTTAGCTGGTTGAAGAATCTCATGTTTTAACCAGGAGACAACCAAGGCCCAAAAAACATTTCTTGACAAAAGTAAACAAGGCCCTTTCAACATAAAACCCATTTTAACAAAATTATATATTCCAAGAAGTATCTAATTATGAATTTTCCAGCCAGTTCTCAAAATAGTGACATAGGTCTGAACAAGGTAAAAATAAAAAAAACAAAGAGTGGGCTATGAAAGCATAAAAGAATTTCTGGATAAAATCACACCAGTGAACAACTCGCCATGTCTGGCAAGCAGTACAGTAAAGGATGAGCTATCTCAGGGATCTGAAAACGCTTTGGAGAAGTGGGGAGGAAAAAGAAGTGCCTAATGAACAGAAAAGACAATCAGCAGTAAGTACTGTCCTCAGCAGAAGGCAACTGCATTTACCTTTCTTCCTTAGCCAATATTAACCAAGTAGTGGGTTGGTACAACAACAAAGCTTTTAAACAGTTTGCCTCTGTGGAATGAGATTTCATTCTTGTACTGGAAACACTTTGTTTACCCACAAAGACCATACTACATAATCAGATTCATGCAGTATACAATGATATATATTTAATTGTCTGGAACCAAGAACATGCCCAGGGCCCCTTCTCAATCTGAACAAACATTCAAATATATTTCTACTTTCAGCATAGCTATTCATGAAGAAATTATCTTTTAATAAATTAAATAATAAACGACATCAAGCACAACATATTTGTAAATTAGCAACAAAAAAAAAGCACATTTAGCAACAAGATGTATCAGGATCTGGACAAGTGCAACACTGAAGCTGCAATTTTACTCCGTACCTCCAGCCTGATTTTTTGGCACAAACCCACATTTTTCTACTCTACTGCTGGCTGATATCCATGTTGAAATTTTTCTATTAGCACAGCCTATTTCCCCTAGCATTTCAGTAGGCCAGATTCAATTTCCTCTCTGGGAATTTGAGCAGAAAAAAGGATTGGCTCTGCAGTCTCCTTAAATTTTGAAGCTAGTTTCTGCTAGCTGTTTCATCATTATCTTTTTTTTGTTATCCTTTCTTTGAATTTCACCACTGCACTTTTCTTTTCCTCCTCCATGACTAAACTGTTTCATTTCCTCCCATTGTCTTTTAATTGGCAAACACATTCACCATCTCAAAGGATCCTCATCTCAGGCATGTCACAATGATAATAAGAGTCCATAGCAAGCACCTTGGTTTTGTGTTTTAGAAAAAGAACAAAGGTACTGTAGAAAAAACAAAGGTCCTTTATTAGCCAAGTCCCTACACAACACTGAAAGTCCAATTCTATTCTTTTCCTGATGTATTTCCTTACAGTTAACCAAGCAGCAAAACAGACACCAGCACAGGATATTTTTGGCTGCTGCAATGCTCTCTAGTAGCTAATCCTGAATCTCCTTGGTGTAGACAAAGCAGCCTGTTCCCTTGCATCCAGGCTGGAAAAGGTAAGGTTTCATTAGACAGAACAATAATTTGTTCTTACAAAAGCAACTATGATCCATACAAATAATCAAACATAAGATGAACTAATCAGTTCCTGGTCCAAGCATGCAAAAATGGCACTGTCACCGTGGTAGGTGAAACATAAACATCCCTTGGAACCTTACAGCACATTACAAATGTGTTCCAGGAGCAGCCACAATGACTGTTGTGTGCGAGGTTTCTAGAGCTGGCACAAATGCTAGAGAGATTTTTTAGGGCTTTCATATACAGAAAATTAACACTGAGAGTGGTATAATTTCATTACCATCCCCTAAATGCAATGTATTATTAGTCTATAAATGTGTTTCTGGAAATAAAAACTGGCTTTCATGATGATTACAGGATACAGATTAAACAGCTATGGAATCAATATTTTGTACTACTTTGGTGTTAAAAGCTGTTAATTTAGGAGAAGCCCCTTCTTGCAATTTTTAACAACATCACAGAGATGATGCACCAGCAGTTTCTAAAAAAATAACTTCTGTCCAATGATGGCCACCTAATTCCTTTTACAAATTTATCAACCTGTACAATAATTTTTATCAGCTTTGAGGCATAGCTTTCATACAAGTGTGTGTATATAGGAGTCTCTCATCAATAGGTTAACAGCACTGATACCCTCAATTAAAACACCATTTACCTATAAGTAGCCAAGTCCTTCCCAGCTTTCTATCTAGATCTCACAACAGGAAAAAACAACCCTTACTGGAACTTTTGAGAGAACACAGTGAAGTAACACACAGTGCCTGCCTGACACTGTTCACATGAAGAAAGGATGAGGAGCAGCACCTTTTACACCCACGTGCAGAGCAGGCACAGCCCCCATCTGCTGCCTCTGGGACTTATTCAGGGCTTTTGTTTCAAGAGAATGTAAAACTTGCATAGAGTTAAGCCATTCCCTTTGCACTCCCTGGGTCTGTGTGTTGTCTGCAATGAGATGGACAGTGAACTGAAGAGCAAAACTGCCCCACACAAACACACATTTCAGTGAAGTAGCACATCCTGGCAAGAAGCAAACAGCTTCATTAATTCCATTGGGACTTTTTCTTTGACAAAACAAGGAACAGGTCCAATTTCAAATTCAATAATATTGAACCTGATTTGATGCTAACCCCCTTAAAATCACAAATTATTATAAAACCCCAAGTTTTTGAATGATAACTTCATAGTTTATATCCAGTCATTCATTCTCTATAAGAAATTATCTTGTGTTATTTACACCAGGCTGAATTCAATCATTTACTGTTATTCACAAGGGTACTTCTCTTTCCAGCCACTGGGTTTATTTTTGTGGCAAATTAGTCAAGCAATAATTTCTCATAATTGCAACTGGGCTCCTCCCCACACTGTTACAAACTAAACAGATTTGTCTTGCTAAGGAAGGATAAAATATGTACAGCACTGCATGGCTGTGAGCTACCAAGCATCTACGTGATCCACAAGGGCTTAGATTTTTGGTGGACTGTAGAAATGTTGTAACATCAACTTCTTAAGTTTGAAATCGAGTAAAACTTCCACAAATAAATTTTCTCTCTCTTTAGAAATGTTGCTGCTATCAGTAACAAAGATTAGTGATAATGACAGTCTTATTCATCTTTTGGTGATATTTTCCCTTAATAGTTCAATCTCTCTTTAAATGACATTTACATGACAGAAATTGAATTGAATTTTGGTGTTTGACAAGCATAAAGGCATTGAGACGATAAATACAAAGTTGTTCACTCAATATTGGATTTCCTGTGCATGTGATTTGGACAGATTACCACACATTCACCAGAAGACTGGTGAATGTCAGACTGTAGAAGTCAGACCCAGATCTGATTTCTGCAGGGCAAACTGGTTAAAAGGGTACCTCACACATTAGAATACAATTGGACAAAACAATTGGTGTGTTTGGTCTTATCAAAAACAAAGAACCAAACCTTCAAATGAATCTGATCTCTTGATGCAAATCTCAGTACAATTCCACGGTCTTAAAACCCATGCTGCTCTTTTCTTAGTAAATCTCAAGACCACATCAATCTTCCCTCCCCCTCACCATAATCAGACATGAAAACTATTTCTTATTTTCTACACAACATCTGTAAGTAGCATCCAAATGACCGAACACACTTCTCTTCCTCGTCTGCACAGGTGTGATCTTGCTGCAGCAAACCTCAAACCTCACAAATATTGGCAATCCTGCCTGGACTGAGGGCATCTTGCTCTTCCAGTGCCTTAGCTAAATTAATTTACTACTATTAAGGCCCACCTCAGCCAGCTGGGATTTTTTTCCACCTTTGACAAAACCACAGAGTCAAACAAGCAGACAGATGCAACCCAATTTCACCTCTTTTCTTTTTTTCCTAGGTTATAAATCTTATATGCTAACTTCATCTGTCTGAGAATTTATGAGTACTGCTGCATAGTTTGGAAACTACTCCATCCAGTTTAAGAAGACATTACTTCATGGTTTAGTTTGATTTTGGGGTTTTTAGGGGGGGTGGAGTGAGGAATTTTCTTTGTTTTTCTGGGGGAGCTGTATGGTGGTTTTTGTTTTGGTTTTATGTTTTTTAAGGTTGTCCTGCCCTGCTTTATTTTTATATATTCATAGCTGCAACCCAACAGTGCCATCCACTGTCTCTCAGAATAATAGTGCTCAATGGACTTTTCCCACCATTACATAAAATAAGATGCTCTACTTTAGAGTCTGAGTGCCTACAAACAATGGGTACAGGAGACATGCAAAAGCTTGAGGCTTCTAAACAAAACCAGCCAAATTATAACAGAAATTTGCATGGAAGATAATAAAAACTCCTGACTTAATTCTACAGAAAACTTCATGAGCAATTATGACTGTAGCATTTTATTCAAATACACTAAATATGATTGATTTTTAAAAGGGCTGTAGTCTGACTTCACATCTGAACCACGAACAGGGCAATTGTCTAATTGCACTGAATTGTCTGCATCAGCAGTTCTGGAACTGATGTTTCCTTCAGAGGGGGCAGCTGCCTGGTGGGGTCAGGGAAGCTGGGCAAAACACCTGCAGGTGCTCCAGCAGGGCAAAGCTGTGCTGGTTTTCAGTAGTTTCTCCATTTATCTAAATGATTCTGTTGGATACACAGTACTTCTACAAGTAGTTTTATTGATCAAAGAGGGAAACAACAAAAATTAGCCATTAGAATAATAATATATTCATAATGGCAGAAGAAAAGATCAAGCAGGTCAATAAGACACAGGATGCAACCAGATGCAGCACTTTTGGTACCATCAAATTTTCAATTTGTTTGAGGGATTCCAGCACATGAGTTGTTCTGGGAAGGCATAAGGAGGCATGGCTGCATTACATTCTGGCTAAGTGCTCTTGCCCAATGCACCACCCCTCTGTATTTCCAAGGCAAACTAGGAGTAAATGTAAATATTAGTTCCATAAAAGTACATGGACAAAGCAGCATCACAATCATCATTTTAGACAATTAGCAATGAATGTATAAAACATTAGGTTTATGAAGTTTTAGGTGTTTGTGCTAGCACAGAACTTCACAAATACATTTCAGTTCTCACAGAACTCCTCGTTTCAGTGAGGTCAAGAAGTGTGTGCCAAAAGTGGCTTGTTGTATTTTTCATGGATATTCATTATAAACAGGATTTTTGTGCAATACTCAAAATATTTTCTTGACACATCACCATCAATACTAGCTGATAATAAAATCAGTCTTGGAAAGAATACCTGATATTTTATTTATTTGTTTAAGCAAGGTTTCAATTCCCTGGTGCAATTATGGAACTTGAAATGTGATTCTCTTTAGAACTGCAAAGGAATTAGACCACAGAAACCCTGTTAAGGGTAAAGCATGATAAAAAGAAACAGCTTCAAAGACCTCTTTTATATTGCTGTTGCCTCATGTCATGTTATATTCTAAGCCTGAGCTGCGTTAATGTCTGTGAAAGGACAGTAAGAAAAAATCAGAAAGGAAAGATATCTGTGTAGCTTAGAATTTCAAATAGTCACAGAGAAGCATTTGCCACTGTCCTAGTGCAATTTAACATTCTACATTGGGGTGTGCCTTTGAAATGCAACAGTGACTCCCAGGGTGTTGGCAGAATCATCAGCAATTCTCATTTAGCCAAACTCTGTAAGGAGACAGAGAGAACCTGCTCTTTATTCTGATGTCACACACACAAAGTTTTCTTTTACATTACTGTTATAAAAATTGTGTCTTATTTTCAGCATTTTCCATTACCAAAAACACTAAGCCTAGAACACATACTGAAAAGTCACAGGGGAAAAAACCCCACAGTTAGGATGGAGTCAGTAGACATATCTTTCCTGATTGAGCATTTCCAGCTTAGGGAATGAAGGATGGCTCTGGATGGCTGAATTTGTTTGCAGCCATCCTAAATTGCTTCTAAGCAGGAGCAATTAATATCAGCCTTGTTCTCTCCTTCTGTATCTTGTTTATTACTCTCTGAATCAGCAGAAAGAGAAGATAAATATCCAGAACATCCTGATTCCACTTCATCAGTATAGCTTCAAAAACTTCTAATGCATTTAAACAAGAAAGCATAATGCAGATGGAGGCAAGCAAGTTTGTCTACATCACCTTAAAACTGAAATTTGTCTCCATGACTGTCTTCAATAACCACTGATGCCTTTCAAATTTACGTCTGAGAAATGTTTTAAGACTTGGGTCTTGTCTGCCTCTTTTTTAAAAACCTGTACTATAAATTTAAATGCAAGATCTTTAGTAAATAATTAATCTCAAAATGTCAGGCTTTTAAATTTACAATGAGGAAGTATTCAGTAAAATCCATTTCTGAGACTCTCCTATAACATCTGATCCTTTTATGTTCATCTCCACTTTTAATAGTTTCCAGGAAAGAGTCTTGAAAAAACAGAGAACATACACAGGCATTTAGATGGTCTTAATACAAACCAGTCATTTCATAAAACTATATACAAAAACTGTCCAATTTTAAGCTTATTAAAAGCATCCATAAAGTCAAGAAAATACTAAGCAGAGTGTGACAAAATCCTGTATCAATAACTAACAATGGAACTGCAATACCCATCTCAGTTGTGGAGGAAAACTCCTAGAAAAAGTTGTATATAACTTACTGGGACTGCAGTGCTGGAGCTGAAGTGAGGTAGGATGTGGAATTCCCAAAAACACAGAACAGGTCCCCAGTGCATCCTGAAGGAATTCTGCTGGACCCTATGATGGCATCCATGATCCTCTTTCAAAGAGCTTTTCTTTCCACAGTCAAACTGCTCAGAGGAATTAACCCGTTTGGAGAAATACGGACATGTTACAGTCATCACCCCAACCTTCAGGTGCATCCCATTGCCAGTACTGGAATTACAGATGGCCACAGATCTGGATAAAATGTTTTGTTATGCCATGCTTCAGATAATAAATTGTCAACTCCATTATGCTTCTGTTTCTGCAGGACTTGCACAATGCAAGTGAAGGTGAACTGCAGTGCAAAGAAAATCACAAACTGCAAAGCTTTATATCTGGGTTCAAAATTAAAACTGAAAACAGGAGCAATTACCTCAATGACCACCCCACCATTTCCTTGTCTTCATCAGCTGCAAACATAAGATGAACACAAAATTCTTTTTGCTCTCAATCTCTCTCAGAGCTTCCCACCTCACCAGAAAGAACTGATGCTAAGATGAAGGACTAAACCACCTCCATTACAGGCCCAGTAAGCCAAAACTGCATTTCCAGCTGAACACATTTACTCTGCTCCAGTGCCATGCCAGCCAGGTCAGACAGAATCATGAACAATAAGGAAAAGAATAAAGGAAAAATATTCTTGTATAAGACTCCTTAACTGTCACCTACAACATGAGCAATACTTGACATGCTAAAAGTTAGAATTTCAATTACATTTCTCATATGAGAAATTGTAACAAAATATTAGCTCAGGCAATCAAAATCAAAGTCAATATTCAGCAATAGAGACAGTAACAACATTACAGTCTGTTGATGTAATTTAAAGTTGTCTATGCAGCTACCAGCACATCCAGTTCTATTATTCTTTGGAGTTTTCATCCCTATTTTCAGCCAGTCTTAGCTTTTGGATAATAAAAGCCACTATTATTAAATTCCTGCTCACCTAGAGGAAACTGTAAGAGGTTAAAAAAATATAAATAAAAGCAAGAAAACAAAACCAAAATAATAAATAATATTAGATAAATCATTTAACTGTCTGCACCTCAGTTTTCATGAGGACATTTAGAAGAATGAAAGCTCACAAACTAATAACTTCAGACTACCAAGACGTGCTGCCTGCAACTCTATGCTGGATTTGCATCTAATACAGTAATCTAGGAATGTTACCAGAAAAAACAAATTGTGTATAACACTTTCTCATTTCCCTTCCATGCATAAGCATAGAAGATTATATACACCTAACTACCACTGGACAGTTGGGTTCCTGCCTCTGTTGCTGACAAGGGACTTGCTGGACTCTCCTGTCTGGTGTCTCTGCAGATACGTTCATTCAATTATAAAACACACATGGGAACACATAAATATACTATATATCCAAACACCCTCATGAAGATATTGAGCAGAGGATCGTAGGGAGAAGCATATTAGGGTAAGTTGAGATCACCTTGTCTTTATTTTGGTTTAGAATACTCGTAGGCGAGTATTTTCTACTGCCTACTAAACACCACCCATTTTTCCACACATTTCACAAGATCTTAGCAACCTGCTAAAACCATCACATCTAAAATCAGTTTCCAACTCAACAACAGCTCTGTTACCCAGTAATGCCATACTGACAGTTACACCTTCGATCAAGTCCTATGATTTTACTGTATTTAACCGCTTTAACTGGAGAAAACTATTGTTCTTGACTGGACAATCTTGATTCCTCCTGGGAGTCTGATCTACAATATGGAACTGATGTATTCTGTACTTTTTGCTTATAGCAAAAAAAAAAAAAACAAAAAACACCTCAGATGTTCAAGAGATTCACATTTGCAGACAGTGAGTAAATGACACACATCACATGCATGTTACATATTGGAGAAATTCATGCTGCAGAACTGTTATAGCTGGTGATAGACATGTTTGTCATGGTTACAAAGAACCTCCACATAAAACCTAAAATGTTGTAAACAACTTCTCACAAGTCCTAAAATAGTTACAGTAGTTTTAATAGGAATTATAACATTTCAGGACTATTTTATTTTTATTTACTAACATTTTAATTACAGCCTCCATAAAACATTACACTGCAAATAGCAGAAACCTTCCCAATTTTTCTTCTGTAGAAATTCAGCTTCTATTCTCAGTTTATTGGGGGAGCAGAAAGGATGGGTACCAAGGAGTTAACCACCTTCCAGCAGTTGCTAGGTAACATCCTCTGCCATCCCTGCATCCCCATCCCAGGGTGCTCAGCAGAGCCTACCAAAAATCACTAGTGCTTCATTTTGAATTTCATTACTTGAACACACATCCCTCTCTTTTCCTTTCCAACCTTCCCCCCAGCATCAGAACTGAAGAAGGACAAGTACCATCCTGGAGTGATACTAATTTTCTTGATTCAATCTTTGTTAAAGCCCTGCTGGTTCTTTCCTTTCCTGGCACCTGGAGCTGCAGCCCTGGCACCTGCAGCTGCAGTGGCAACTGTGCTGAGCTCCTGGGAGAGGGAGCTGCATGTGGAGGCTCCAAAATGCACAACACAAAATAACCTGTTACCCTTCTGCTCTCCACTGAGTCTTAATTCCCACCTATTTTCCTTAGCATGCTCATAGCCCAGAAAATTAAGTTTGTTAAAAAGATATTTTGGTTGGTCAACAGCTCTGTGGAAAAGCCAACAAGAAGAAGTAGAAGGGACACATCCCTGGGAACATCCCATTAACTTCTAAGGGATTCAGGTCTGCTTGGTTTGCTTTTTGTAACTTGTAGAAGAAACAGAATTAGATAGAGGCTGGTCACAGAGATTGCTGACAAAGGTGTTTATTTTTGAACAAATTTATTTAGTTCTTTATTGCTAGATGTTCCGAATATTTTTGTTTCAATTAAATACTGACAATTTAAGTCCAATTCTATAAGAAAATGGCCATTCATTGAAAAATAGTAGGTGAACAAGAAGATACTATAACTAGATAAGGCAAACCTAAAAAAAATAGGGAACTAGTTTAATAAATAGCAAAAATAATCACAGAGTCAGATAAAGAAATGAACACCACTATTTCACTATTCATGTGAACACCACTATTTCATGTGACTTCCCCCTTCCTTTAACAAATCTTTCTGCTTTAATCCCTTTGTCTTTATTGTTAGCAGATGCTGACTGAAGGGGATAGTTCCCCACATTCTAATTAAACTATCTTTTAATTCTTGCTCTGAAGGCATAAAAGCTTGAGGAACCAAATGATTACTGACTGGTACAGAGGTTCAATCGATACAGCCCAATTCATCCCTCGTGTTGTTTTATAATCCAAATGGAATGCTCATTACATATTACAGAGCAAATAAAACAGCCAGTATGTTACTGCCAGTCTGCAAGAACAACACCACTAATTACTGCTGCTCTCATCAGAGGAGGGGCTTGGTGTTTGAGGGCGGTTTTGTGTGCTCAAGTTTTTGAAATACTCCACACAATTATGAAATAAAGGTTTCTCCACTAAAGAGTACCTTGGTAATACCTCTTGATTTACTTGGAACTTCTAACATGAAATGCACTGGGTTTTGTTTTTAAGGGGCTTTTGTCTCTGTGCAGAATGTGGGTCTGTGGGTGGCTGAGGGCAGGAAAATGAGCCTGAGATCTGGGTTCAAGGGTGCTTCTCTCCCCAGGGACACTTGGTGCCACAGAGGGGCTCAGGGTGTATCTCAGAGCATGTGGAACAAGAGCTTTAGGTCTGAATTTCCAGTTCCCTCCATCCATCCTCTCCCCACTGCCATTTTCTTCCTCATCCTGTAACAGCCTTGCTCTCACCTCTTCACCCCAGAACACAAACTCCTGCATGTCCAGCACACTTAGCAGCTGAGAGGATAATTTTACACCTTGGGTGGTTGAAAACAAGGTACATAAACTTTTATTAAGTTTCATCAACCTGCTCTGCTCACAAGTGGGGACACAGAGAGTACTTCAGGGAATGTCATGTTAAATTTCAGAGGATTGCAGAGTTCCATAAGATTCTCTAAGGGAGTGTAAAAAATAAAATATAGAAGTTGTAGTGAACCTTCAATGCTCTTGTTCACACTCTCACAGTGACAGCTGGCTCAGATCCAGGAGGGAAAGAAATGCCTGTTTCCTTTCTCTCTTCTGACATTTCATTCAGTCAGGACTGTCCTCACACTCAGTAAAATCAGGGCCTGCTTTGGGAGGCAGGGAAGAGGATGGTGCTTGCTAGATCAGCTCAGGGTCTCAGGGGTAGCACCAGCTCACATCAAATCTGTGGCTGTTGGTAGCTTTGTTCTCCTTCATCTCCTTAAGGATCAGCAGGGCTCAAAGCCAGTCCCAGTCATTCCCAAGAGGAAAAAATCTCACCTGGGTTTGGTTTGGTTTGTCTGGTTTGTGGTTTTGGCTTGGGTTTTTTTGAAGCAGGATCCTGTTCTCAGCCAAGAGCTTTGGGCTGCACACAGGGTGGTGATGGTGAGAGGAGGAGAACAGACACTTTTCCTCCCCAGACTGACCAGGGTTTGCAGTAAAGGGAAGGCAGGTGGGCTGGAAGAGAGCAATAGGTCCCAAATACTAGGTTTTATAAATTACTCCAAGACAAAAACAAAACCTTTAAGGTGTATAGGGAAAGCCTAAATTTTAATTTGCTGCTCTTCAATTATTTCCCATTCTGACCCTCAAGGCAAAAATACTGATACTAGTCCTAACAACAAAATATAAATGCAGATAAAAACAACTAAATACAAGTTTGAAATTATAGACCCACAAGGAGAGTCACAGTTTTAACTTAGGAAGTGATTATTTTGTCAGTCATTTTTTGAAAACTACACTGCATTGTTTCAGGCACTGTCAAACAGATAATTATCATCATTGGCCTAAAGAGTTTGCAGCTCAGGGAACCAAACAGGAAGATGGATAGCAGGACACAGCATATCATTACAGCAGTTTACCCATTTTTTCCCCTCTATATTAGAACAAAATATCCTAGTCAGGCTAGAAATCTCATTTTAGTAAGCTCTGCAGAAGTAAATAAAACTAGAAAAGGCATATTTTGTTAATTCTATCACTATATAACAATTCTTTTCCTCAAGGAAAATAACAATAATCATATTCAGTTTAGTATTTAGTGATAGTTGCCTGAATTTAAAATATGTCTTGGTGTATACTATACATAAATGTATACGTATGGGTATATTTTTCAGGTATGTGTGTTAAGTCCCAATATTTATTTGCCAGGCTGATCATTATTATTTAACTAATTGCTTACAGATGCCAAATGTAAAAGTCACTTTCTTCTGGGTAAGATGGACTGGTTAAATAACCTCTCTACAAGCTTGAATTGCAATACTTACTGTAATGTCCCCTTCCCTTTTAGAGTTTGTATCTATTCACAAAAAGTTACAATGAATTGCAGGAAAAATGCTTCAGCAATCAATTTAAGAGGCAGATCAACTAATCATATTCTTACACATATGTTTCTATGGGTAATAATTTATTCCAGTATTAGTTTCAGTGTTTTCAGATGCTCAGAAATAGGTACTGCTTCTCAGAACATGTTGATCACTCCACTTTTAAAAAATGTGTCTGTAGGAAATGAAAGAACCTTAGGTTTTAGAGTTTCAGAAACTGATGCTCTTCTACTTAAAAATAAAGGACACTTTTTGAGGTCTGAGACTTTAGGTTGTTTGAACTTTTTTCCTCACAGGCAATTCTTATGACCTTAAATATCAGTGTGCACAAAAGTTCTGCATTACAGATACACATTTTTAAAAGATATCTACAAAGGAAATCACAGAGAGACTTTTATTTATGTTTATGCTGGTGAACAAAAATGTGAGTACGATAAAGCACATACAAAAGAAAAACCAGCACAGGCACCCAACTTAATGGACAGGCTAAGAAAAAGGATGCTGTAGAAAGGTAGGAGGCATTTAACTCACATACACATCATGAACCAGTTGTACAAGGGAAGAAAAATGAGAATATGAGAGTTACAAGGTCAGCTGACAGCCTGCAGCACATCAATTAAATTACAGAGCCACAGCACAGGCAGCACGATGCAGCTTCTTGGCTCTGTGAGCTCCCTCTGTGCAGCACAGATTCCAAAGGTGCTCCATGGAACAGGCAAGGGATGTTACCACAGATGCTAATCAAGCTTCAGAAGTACTGAAATCCACACAAGAACACATCTGGGTTATTTTCATCATTTCATGAGGTGTCAGTTGAGAGGGCATTAAATACTGCTCCTAGAGAGATTCCTGATTAGCTGCTCATATGTGTTTAGATTCTCTAAATCACTCTAAATACAAGGTGTACAGGATTGCCCCACCTAAATCAGTGAGACTCCTCACACCCTTAATGGCTTCCCTGGATCAGGACTTATTGCAGGAAATAAGTATTAAGTGGTTGCCACAAATAATAGTTGGCCAGAAACTAAGAATTCTATTTCACACAAAAAATGTTGAGCTTCTGACAAGTTTTCATTCTGAATTTGGAAAGAAGTGTTTTTAGCACAAATCTGGAGGGAATGGGGAATAAATTAGAGACTGCCCTGAGGAAGCATCTTTTTTCCAGATTCCCAGCTTGGACTACATTTAGAAAGTCAGTCCCTACTCTGCTGCAAACAAAGACTTGAACCTTGGTGTCCCTTGTAACACAGATCTCTTTAATTAAGTTATCTATTTATCATGGAACCTTCCTGAGTTTTAATTGAACATTTCACTAGGAGGGAAAAAGTGAAAGAGGATTGCAATTGACATTTCTAAAATATCTTGATGTTTTTAAAAAAGCCATTACTTTGTCAACAAGTTGCACTCAGCTGGTACTTTGTTACTTCATGCAGCTGCAGAGCAGGCAGTAAGTCATATATAGATGGAGGTTTAAAATCCAGGCTGTCAAAACTCCTGATAGCACCCCTCTGTAAACCACCTTTTAGTGAATTCTTGCTGTGGGAATTACAGTCAGCATGTGCTCCTCATTTGCAGAAAAAGTCACGCTGCTTTAACTGCTGTGGTTGAAGGTAACCCATCGCAACTGAGAGCATCTGAGATCAACAAGGAGACAAAAATAGAAAACTGATAGAACCACTGCGAGGTTTTGATCAAGAGCAAGGCAGAGTAATTTCTTAATCCCTAAATATCTAAGGTTTAGGATCGTTTTAGTGTTTAGTTTTGCCTTTTAACGGTACCAATGACCTCTGAGAACTTAATTGTTTTCAGTTCCATAAACAACTTGTATCATGCTGTAAGTACAAAAACATTTCATATTTCCTCTTTGTCTGCACCTTATGTTCCAGTGATCTTTCACTAAATGTAGTTATGTTGAAAACAAAAATACCACCTATACAAATACATTTTTATTTATCTTCTCATGCTATTTAAAACAAATTTAATTTTCAGGTACCACAGTTTCCACATCTGTCTGCTGTCTCTAACTCTAAAGTTTTACTACCATTACCACTCTGAGCAAATGCAGATTAAATTATTTAAATCCATGAGCCCAGAGAAATCTAAGCAGTTCCTATTAGCCAACACAGTTCATTAAAACAATCCAGAAACTTCTCAACTCTACAGTTATTTAATCCAAAATGCAAACATTTCTCAAAAGATATAGTATTGGGAGGGGAAAGCAGAAAATCCAGATGTTCTCAGAGTACATGTGGTGAAGGAGCTTCCAAAATTTTGACTCCTTGACCCAGCAGCACCTTTCTTCCAATCCTCCATGAGACACAAGTCAAAAAGAAGCTGCAACAATAGGACACTGCACGGCTGAAGGTTATTTGGGCTCTTCTATATTTTTCCTGCTGCAAAAATAAAAACCCACCAAAACAAAACAACCCCAAACCAATGAAAAATTCAGTGTGCAAAGATAGGATAAATTATGGGAAAGGGAGTGTGCTCTATTTATTCTATTTCTACCTTCAGTTTCTAAACACTCCTGGAGGAGAGCTCCAAGGGCAGCCATTCATCACCGAGGCCCTGGCAGCAGGGCTCTCTCAAGGAATATTTACAGCTGCAGTAATCCACGGACCACATTAAGAAACTCTAATCTGATAATGATTAGCTCCCTTTTTCCTCTGGTTCTCCATGGCCAAGTGCCACTTGGGTGCCTGCTTTAATCACTGTTTTGTTTCTGCCTGCATTGCCTCTTGCAGTACACCAGACCACTTGGCACAGCAGAGCACAAGGTCGCTGCTAACTTAACCACAAATTCTGACACTTTTCCATGGAGTTTGTCCCTCTGCCAGTCATGAGCTGGCTCTTGAAATCAGGCTTTTTGCATGACAGCCTGCATTGCTGTAGTTCAGAGTATGATTTGCAAAGCAGCATTTCTTTCCAAGTTCTGCTTTAAGAAAAATCTTTGCCTTTATTCAATTTTTGATTCAGGCTCCTTTTCCTTTGGTCTGTTAAAATGACCTACTAGAATGGTTGCTAACAAATGCTTAGCAAAAAAACCCTTTCCCACTACTCAGCTAATACATTTTTTTCCCCTGAGAAACACCAAACAGCTCACCTAAAAAACCAGCATGATTCTTTCCAAAAACTCTGCTCAACAAGTGTATTTTATTCTTAACAACGATGGAACTGTCTTCCCCAAAACTGCACAGAATTGAATGTTTGCACAATTATCTCTCTGGAGTCTTTTATCACCTCAGCTACAGCACTTGCTTAGCACCCATTAAGTTCTATTTGGAGAATCATAGTACACAAACTGAGCAAGAACATTCCATAAGGTGCTTAGGAATTCTCTAGTTTGTTGACTTCACCGTCATTGGAAACAGCATGTTTTTTGTTAATTTTTAGTATACATCTACAGTACACCCAGATCTGCCTTTTTGTCATCTACCCATCAACAGAAGTGATCAATTCAAATGATTATTCAGGGTTTCCAGCCCCCAGAAGGAGCTGCAGCCAGTGGGACACGCTGAGAGAAGTGCTGGGTCAATGCTCTCCCCTCACACCTCACTCCAACAGAGATCAGTAGACTCACTATAATTAACTATATGGATAACACTCACACAAAAGGCAAAACCAGCCTGAAAAGGATGAATCAATTATAATTATTTCCTTTAAACTGAACCCACTTCTGATCTGTTAAAACATATTTGATAGAACTTCTGAAGGAAGTTGAATCTTAGCACAAAACAAGAAAAATTGATATATAAAGTATGAGGTTTTCAGAATTGCTGCACATCTAAAATCAGAACTTGGCATTAAAATTTTGAATGCGTGGTTTTTAATATAATTATTGAATAAAGATATCTCTAATATTAATTAATACAATTTATGTTAATTAATAATCATTTTACACATTTCATATTACAAACATATTCAGAAAATCAACTTTATGAGCCAGTCTAGGCAGTTTTTCCTGCCTTGCTGACACTTCAATTTTTCAAGCAGATCAGGTACATTATGTATATATAATATAACATTGTCACTGAAGTTTGCTAGCTCACCATATCTTTTACACACCTGCATTAGCAGAAATCACTTGTTTCATTTCAAGTCACAGCTGTAAAGGTCTGATTTTTGCATACAGAAGCAATTTCAAAATACAAACCTTAGTTTTACCTAATATTCATTTGATAGTTTGATGAATTATGCATTTGAAAGTCAAATGCCAATCTATTTCTTTTATAATCAAGTCTATGTTTAAAAATGTTCTAGTTTATTTGCAAGGAATTAGAAAAGGAGCCTTCTGCTATCATTCAACAGGAACCAATTTATTTCATTAAACAGAAATCCGTATTTCCATCCCACTGTAACTCTGAAAATTCAACTAAGCATATCAGTCTTCATTTCATTACAATCCTTTGATTTGAACACCCACAGATATTTGGAATATTTGGACCAGTGCCACTCAAGCCAAAGCAATGTCATTCACAGACTACATAAATAGTCTTTCATTGCAACTTCAGTACATACATAACTTACAATGATGCTGAATCAGCCCCTTCCCACCACATTTAAAAACCCAATATCTGTTCATACCAGGATGAAGTGTCCACTTCCAACTGAAAAGAAATGGCAAAAATAATTTACATATTCATGCACAGAAATGACAGTAAAATACTTCAGGTAAAGTAGACTGGTTCATCCGTCATGCACCAGTTTGCAATCAGGCAGGTACAAATGTTATTAAGGTTCTTGCACAAACATTATTTATTCAGTGCCTATTTGCAGAGGATACTAAATATGAAGCACCATCTCTCAAAATAAAATGCATGTGTTGTATGATTTTAATATACAGTGTGCATTAGCCCTTTCTGACCCCAGGAGAAATAATTTCACCACAGAAATGCAGAAGACAGACAAAGACAAGTGCTTTTAGCAATGTATTATTAACTCCCATAAATCACACCTCACATTGTCCTATTGCTGGTTTGGTTCTGATTTGGTTTTTTTTGTAAGAATTTTCCCACTGAATACTCAGAATTCATTCAGGCCACAAGGGTAACCTGACTCCCTCTCTGAGTTCCAGTTCATCAGCCAGGCCTTGCAGGGCTCACATTAAGTATCTTGCTGACCAAAAATTACAAACAAGTGCGCAGTCCTTTAAACATTACTATAGTAATGTTATCTTCCTCTTCTATAGATCTTGTGCTGTGCCAGACTTTACAAAAAAGCCATAAAATTCCGCTGTGTTAATTGTTTGAGGATTTTATCATTGGAGGCATTTGGGGGGGTTAGAGTTTGAATTTTGTCTGGTTTTGAGGCAAGGTAGCTACTACTGATTTCCATTTCAATGAAGCAAACAAACCACACCTTTTCAATTACTGAATTTGCTATAAAGAATTTCCTTCTAAACTTTTCATAGAAGATTTTGTCCATGATTTACAAACTTTATTTATTCCTTTCTGCAACATTTTCTTAAATTCATTGGAAGTTTTTTAAATATTTCTCACTTAATTACTTTTTCTCACTCCCACCTCATGGAAAGGAGACAAAAGTATTATTTTCTGTTTCACAGATTGTTACCCATCCAACCACATTCCTTGTTCCTTTGGAAGTTCTGTGGAAACTGGGGGAAAAAAAGCTTCAAAACAGAAAACTTAGAATGTCAGTAAGATTTTACATTTCTCAGGCAGATTATTCTTTAAAAAAATTAAAATTTCATATTATTTTCTTTCTTTACACCTCTTTTAGGACAGAATTGACAACTAACAATGCTTTTCAAGTTCAAGTACATATATCATATAATACCTAATTCTGGGTAGCGTGATTGTTTCACTTCAGCATTCTGCATACTGAGTTTTGTTTGGGGTTGAGAACCAAACAGAGTTGCTTGGCAAAGTAAGTTTGAATTTTCTACTTTTTTATTCTTAAATTACTCTGAAGGAAAATGTGTAAAGCATCAGGTATTTGATTGTCAACTTAATCAAAGCACAAATATCTCATAAGGATGTTAATTAGAGCCAACTATAACCTTTATATGAGTTACAACATAATTCTTGCTCAAACTTTTTTCTTATATGCATGTCTCATTTTCATATTTGTGTCTCCTACACTGAGTCAGATAAAGACCATGAGAAAAACTAGCTCTTTCTGCTTAGTTACTATACAAACACCCACTCAAATATGCATTTCCACTGGTTCCCAAATCTGATCACCCCTTCCCTATAGAATATCCACACTGAGATTAAAGGCTACCATGGAAAAACCCCAGTTCAATTAAGCAACATTAAAAACTCTGTGGCATAAACACAGGTACTCCATTTCTTAAAATCTGAGAATGAATTCCAAAATGTATTGCATTCCATGCAAATCTTTAAATACCTAATTTTTTTTTACCACAGGAATGTGTATCAAAATGCAAGCCTAATTATCAAACTGGTGGTTCTATGTCCTGTGGCACTAAAGTAATTTAAAAAATTTAATAAACCAAACATTCTTCCATCTCCTGTTCAGAATCCAGGAAAGAGGAGTTTCTATCACAAAAGGTGAAAGTGATTTCAGAAGCACAGCTCCACTCCTAGAGAGCATGGCTGTTCCATCTGACCAGGGAGGAGCCCAGTTTGAGATCTGAGGATGCTCCACTCTGGTTAGTGGGAGCAACTGGGTGATGTGCCAAAACTGAAGACTAAACCACTCCTGCTACAGAGCCTTTGGCTGGATCAAGGAAGCAGAAGATCCAGATTTGGAGCAGTGAACATTCTCGGTCCTAATGCAATGCCAATTCTCATCACATAGTTTTACAGCATTCCTAAAGACTCATATAACCTGTATCTACACAGAACTAAATAGGTGTAACCAAACCCAGACAGAAAAGACTAGTTTTTATCAGGTCTGACTTCTGTTTTATCACATTTACAGGTTTTGAGAAGTGTGTGTGTTGTGCAGACTTCTGTAGTGCTCTGCTCAAGAACCAACTTCCTCAGGGTTAGAGGTTGATTTTGAGGAGTGACCCCAAGATACCCAGAGAACAGAAGTTCTACATTACTGAGATTGTCATAGAGGCATTGTGACATCTTATAGGATATAAAATATTCCATGAAATACACCTTTTAAATGTAATTTCAGGCTCATTATCAGCTGCCTTTGTTCCACAGATACCGTTATCTTTTGAGTCTACTGATAATTGCTTCTGACTTGAACAGACAGCATCACTGCTGATCGATTCCAGTTCTGACATGTTCTGATTTGGAAATAAACTTGAAAGAAACTTTTCAACAGAATGAAAATTGTGTTCATTCAGCTCTAGGTTGAGAAGGAATCACTTAAAGAGATTACATGTTGTAGAAATGCTCTGCTATTCCATAAGGAGAGAAATTAATAAATAGAATAGATATACAGGTAGGAAGGTTTTATCATGAGCTTAAAAGACAGAACAAAGGCACTTGAAGTTCAAAGAAAGTGAAACACAACTGTGAGATAGAAAATAAATCTGACTCTTTAGTATGTGAAAACACTCTCAATTTAGTTCTCCTGTTGGTTTTTACCTGCTTTGAGGGATCTGCATAACAAACACTGCCCTACCAGTGGCCAGTGACCAATTCCAGGCACAGAAAGCAAATCACAAAACTGCACTGACAGACACTGCAGCCAATGTAATAAGGGTTTGACTCTTTCCAATGAGATCCCGGCACACTTCCCAGTCTAAACTGATGCCTGAAGTTGCAGATGGCAAGAAATAATAACAGTGATAATTATGTCAANATTCCAGCAAATATCCAGACACAAGTGTCACTGGAAGAAGGCAATCCCAAAAGATGATGTAAAAAGCCCAAGCCTGCAGCAGTGTCTGTGCATGAGGTCAAACCTAGCACAGCCAACAAGTGACATTTATGCCCCCATCTCAGAGTCTCTAAGTTGTNACTTCAGCAACACTAAAGCAAAATTTTGCTAGATTTGGTGGAATTTAAGCTCAGTGCCTCAGGAGCAGTTGAGACCTCAGACAAATATTATACTGCTCTTCATAAAAGTTTAACACGGTGGTTCCAGTGTTGAAATTACTTATGCTGCAAGATTAACTCTGATTTTAGAATGCTCACACACTGCATGAACATGTCTGCAACAAGAAAATCTCCTTAAAATGGGAAAAATAGAATTCTAAATGCATTGCACATGAAATGCTTTGTGTGATGCTTTATCAACCACATAAGTGGGGGATGAGCCAAATGTTTTAGAAAGTCTACTCATAAAAGTAATAAAAGCTCTCTTCTGTTTTTTCAGTAACTGATTCCAGTATCTTAAAATGTCACATAAAAGAAAAGACAGCAGAAGTGAGAGGCACAAGTCTTTGGGCCTATTTCACTGAAAATTCTACCCAAATATGGAGAAGCTTTGTCATTTTTGGAAAGAGCTTGGCCAGCATCAGGCCTTATTTTTTGATCATCATTAAACTATTGATATATTTTATGATGTGCTTCTTTTCTGCTCACACCTTCAAGAATGTCCATTCTATTGCTTTATAGAATGTTCTTCCCATCTTTTATTAGGGCATTTAGCTCCACCTTTCCAGGTCTTGATGATTTTATATTATGTCACTGTTTTATCAAGGTTATTTTATATTCTCTGATTTTTCAGGAGATTCTTCCAGCATAAGAAAATTCAGTTCAAATTCTACCTCCAAATTTACTAAGCGTATTCTCTACTCCACCAGCCAACTTTTTATTAAAACACTGAATAAGGCTGGAATATCAAAGCCAGAAATGCTACATCATCAATTTAATGACCCTAGCACTACGAAATAATCTAAAATTCTCTAATAAATTTAGTGACAAACACAAATTTTGAACTAAATAACTTGTGTGTCCAAGAAGACACAAAAAGGCCGATCAGACTGATAGGTATGCACATTTTGGGACTATTTCCTCGCTGTTTAATAATACCTGTTGCTTTTTAGCAATGCATTAATGGAAATCCAGCAGCAGAGATGCAATCACAGGCTCTTGCTCCCAGCACAGAGCTCCTGTGCCTCTGCAGGGGAGCCTCAACAGAGCCAGAACAGCAGAACAGCACTGAGCTCTGCCAGGAGCACACAAATACCTGCTCTGTGCTGCACCAGCACCATGCTTACCTGAGGCCTTGCTAATTTGTAGCCTCCCCAGGCAGCTGTCAGGTAACACAATTTTACACATTTGTGAGCTAATTCAGAGCCCCAGCACAAAAATGCTGTGTTAGGGAACAGAACACATATTGTAACACTCCCAGCAGGCACTGAGATTGGCAGGAAAATGCTGTAACCTCCTTCTTCTGAGTAGAACTTCCCTGAAAAATTATGTTCTGCTGTGAATTCTGCTTGCTTTTCTAAAACAGTCTGCTTAAAAGGTGGAATATATAACCACAAAAGGAATATACAACTATTCCAGCCCAACAAATTTGATATCAACAAAAAAGAACTAGAAAACGCTTGCAGGCTGACTCACCTGTGGGAATGGGTTAGAATCCTAAGGGGTTGGGTTTTTTAACCCTCCTCATCTTTGTTGCCCAATTCAAGCTGTTAGTCATATGCTTCTGGCTACCAAACTTTAATGAGCTTCTCAGCATCGATGGAATTATATCTTGTTCTCGGCAGAATCAGATGTAATGAAGTTGCTCATTAAAAATAATGAGCTGCTTTAGTAATGAGCCCTGATGTACAGCTTTGGTCTGAGAAATAACTTATTTTCAATTGAAACATAATTAGATTCAATTGAAGTCGCCAAGTTGGAATATTAAAGGTAACCACAAAAATCACACTTATGAAAACGGAGACTTTCAAAGACTACCTGTCTAATATCTATGGTGTTGAAATATTGGTAAATATTAGTTAAAAGAAATTAATAATGCCAAAATTATTGAGTAATAGTCCCTAATTGGTTATAGAATTAGTGTTACATGACTCAAATCACTACATTTATACCCAACTGCCTGAGGACAATTGCTTACATGTTCACAGTTAATGGCTTGAAATTCAGCTGTTAAACTCAAATGGTTTCCACTGACACCAGTAGGAATTGAGGAAGCCTGACACTGAAAATCCAGGCCATTATTTTTACACAGAGAGTTAAAAATTTCACTTGGTGCAAAGTTCATAAAGTTCTGGGTATTCCAGCAAATATCCAGACACAAGTGTCACTGGAAGAAGGCAATCCCAAAAGATGATGTAAAAAGCCCAAGCCTGCAGCAGTGTCTGTGCATGAGGTCAAACCTAGCACAGCCAACAAGT
>VWYI01024798.1:58041-97114 GCA_013399455.1 Anthoscopus minutus
TCACCACCAGCACCGAAAAGTCAAAATTAATTTTCTGAGCGACAACAAGATCTAACACCACCACAATTTTAAAAGAAATAGCCCAAGTTGTCAAGTTACAGCTCCTGCTGACTTCCAAACATCTCCACTGACATCCCCTCTGGCAGGAGCTCTGACTCTCCCCTCCTGCAGCTGCTCCATTCACAGAAGCACAGCTGCCAATGCTGCAAAGAGTTTGAAGACACCAGGGATGAACATGGCCTTAAAATGCTTAAATATGGTCTGTGAACCTCTCTATAAATATCTGTTTAATGCACAAATAATCAATTAGCACTCCCAGAGACAGAATAAAAGAAAACAATACCAAGACCCAAACAAAGCCCCAAAACAAATCAGCAGAAAGGCAGAAAAGCTGGAATAGCTGCTTAAGACCATTTAAAAATTTATGCCCTTTTTTCTTTGTTTGCCAATTCTCTTTTAATTTTTAAAGCCTTTTAAAGTTAGCAACATATGTATAATTTGTCTTTTAAAGTTAGCAACACACACAGGCAAAGATGTAAGCACCCCTATGTAATTTTGCACATTTTATAAGAGTGTTTTTACTCTTTATGTGGTGGACTTTAATTATGACCTACAAAATGTACAGTAATAGAAAACAATTTTTTTCCCTTCTTAATCTTCATTTTTCAATCTTCTGCTTTTTAATCATTTGCTTCATTGACCACTTACTTGGTTAATTTCCCTGAATTATTACATTGAGCCACAGAATATTGTACTTTTATCGGTGAGCTTAGAAAGCTAGCTCATTATAGAACTTTAATAACTTTAAAATAGACTTTGGCTTTAGCCAGGAAGCCTTATAAAAGTGTTCTACTACATTTACCATGGATTCATGGCAGACCTTGCATTTTTGCAGTAATTGAAATTTTATTCTTTTTTTAAATAAAAAACACTGTGTATTGTTGTTTTTTGGTGATTTTTTTTTAATAAAAATCACTGTGTATTGTTACCATCACATATATCATTACAACACAGAATGAGAATAAAAACATAGATTTTTGGATGCACAGGGTCACATTTTTAGAGGTTGTCCATGACTTTCGTGTTTCTATGTAACTTTTTTGTCACGCTGTGCCTAGCTTAGCTGCAGCCATGAGTACATCACATTATATTATATTAATTATATTACATTGTATAATATATTCTCACCCCAGAAACTCCCAGAAAAGTGGGTTTAGAGCATTTCCAAGATGCCAGAGGGAGGGGATGTCACTGGTCAGCTCAGCTCCTTGAGCAGCACTGCACAGGGCACAGAGGCAAAGCAGGAGAGCAGTGGGGAGCAAAGACAGCTTCCTTGAGAAAAGCAGCTATGAAACCATGGCAAGAAGGAATGAAACCTTGGGCAGGTGTAAGAAAAATCAAGATCTGCAAGGAAAAAAGATCAAGTGAAAGACCTTGGAAGAAAATAAAGACTGACATTGTGTTAGGAAAGACAATTCTGCCTTCCCTTGCAAGGAACAGAGCTTCAGGTGACAGAAACGAGCATTTATGCTACAGATGGTAGGGCAAAATGGGGATCTGAAGGGAAAAGAAAGCAAGGAAAAATTAACCAGAAGGTAAAAGCATCTCAGAGAACCATGGAGTAGCCTCAGTGGGGGTTCCAGCTGCAGAGCAAGAGAGCAGAACAAGAGTCTGCCAGGGACAGCCCATGGGAGGAAATAAAAGATTGCTTAAAGCAATTTAAGTAATGCATAAAGAGATGTAGGATGTGCAAACTTCTTTTCTGTTCCCATCCTTAGCAATGCAGATGTTTGGCAAGAGAACAGAATTTAAGAAGGGTTTCAGTCAGGATATTTGCTCTGGCTAGACTGCAGAAGTGGTGTGCACTGAGGGCACACAATCATCAGCTCAAGAGTTACACCTGTGGTTGAGCAAAGATAAAACCTGCACACACACCTTCCACACTGCTGCTACAAATCCACTCTACAGCTCCAGCTACCTTTTGTTTCTACTGCAATAGCCCTAAACTAAATAAAACAAAACAATAAATTATATAAAGCCTAAACCACTACTAGGGAAATAACAATTTGGCCAAGAAACAGACCAGCAATCCTCATTGCTTCATTCCTCCCTATAGATAAACTGTTTGCCACCTCTAAATAGTTGGATTCTCACAAAAAATCCCTCTACAAGTGACCCAGAGCAATTTTCTCCCCCTCCAAATTCACCAGAATTTCACTGAGTTTCACTGGTTATCTCCAATTCATCAACTGCAATTCATGTTTTGTCCACTGAGGTTTTACAATGTTCAGAATTTTTTTTTATACAGACATTAGATTTTGCTGTTAAAAGTATGTGAAACTTATGATAACCAAATACAGAGATTCCAGAATAACTGCAGCCTGAAATGCCTGCATGTATATTACATCTTGAAGTTTATGTCATAATATACATCACATAGTAGCTGGCTGTAAGGAACAGTTATTAACAGAGAAAAACTGCATCAGCAGACATTGCAAATCATAGTTATAGTTAGCATTAAAATTAAATATTCCGAAAGTTATTGTTAAAATACACACAATATATTTCTCAGAAAAAAAAATATTTTGTTCTTAAAGAGAACTGGTTGGGTTTTAGTTTCATATTTAGCATTTCTTAGTCCAGAGAACAGAGTGGAGCAGCTACAATTGTGTTTTATTTTAATGCTGCTTTTCCTTTTGGCAGACAAATTCCCCAGGCATTAGAACCTCAGGTCATCTTCAAACAGGAAATGATAAAGGGGGAATTTAAGAGATATAATAGACCAAGGCAAAGCTGGAGTTCAGGCTTATGGCAGTACCCAGGCAGCTCAGTGCAGCACTGTGCTGTTCTCAGTTCAGGACCCAGAGCTGTAACTGGATTTTCTCACTATTACACTCAAGGTAATTATCCCACCTCCCCGCAGGACCCAGCAGCTCAGCCACAGCTTTGCTCTGCCTGATTTTAGCTCCAAAGCTGGGTCATTAAATAGCTCAGAAATCCATGTATGGCACTCCACAGCACAGCATGGACCATGGGCAAGCTCACAGTTTGGCAGGTTTTGAAAAGCAGCAGCCCTGGCTGTTTCTGCCTCCAGCATCTTCATTGAGAGCAGGCTTCGATGCAGCCAGTACCACATTCTGACCCCAAAACTTGAGGCCATAGATATATTTCAGTTGAGAACCACCCAACATGAACATTTCATGGCAATCAGGCTTGTTTCCAGCCGAATTAAAACAAAGATTTTGCTTTCAGCAGTTCTGTACCATAACAATAGATTTAAATGCAATTTCTGTTAAAAAAACACATTTATAATCTCCAAAGAGTCTTTGAGGAACTCATACATTTATATAAATGTGCAAACCTCATCAGAGACCTGACAAAAGCAGTGTGAATCCAGCAATTTTCTAGCAACTAGAAAACTACTGGTATTGATACAACCTTCAAAACTGTAGCATTCACACAGATCTCAGGTTAAATATTGAGATTAAGTGTCTCCTTTACTGTGAAATGCCAGAAAACCTCAGCATTCACATGGGGCTAATCTCACTAAATTATTGTATAACTGCCAGAGGAAGATTCATGCGGAATTATCACTGAAGCAAATTCTGATTTATCTGTGTCTATTCTATTCAGACTCTTTATGCCATATCCTTGTTAAAAGCACTCACTAGCAGTGACCACTCTTACTAAATTAGGCACATGCATAAAGGGTTTGTTGGGATGGTAGAAGAAAATACTAAGAGGAAGAGTCACTTCTACATTTCCTAATGTCCTTATGTACCTCGGTCAAGAGGCTTAGGAACAATACACAGCCAAGGCACAGTCAGGGACAAACTCCAGAGACACAGCACGCCCATTTATAAACATTTCTAACTACAGCACACTGATGTGGCAAGTTCCTTGAGTTACTGTAAGAGATCCTTTTATCACCTGTCCAATTTTACCTAAGGACTGCAATCTCCATGCACACAGCACCATGTCTAACCATGAATCAAGATCAATAATTCCTTTAATAAAATCAGATCTAACTTTCAGGCATGAAATGCTCTTGCACAATCATGGGCATCTCTTATGTTGACAAGAAAAACATTTTTTTTCCCCCTCCAATTAAATTAGCACTTCACAAATGCAACTAATACATCAATTAGGCAATACTATTAATAGCATTTGAAACCAATTAAAATCAAACCCTGCACAGTGTAACTTTTTGTGCATACATATTAAAAGAGAACTTTGTAAGTCCATAAGATTCTATCCAGCATAACCCTGCCAGTGTAGTCCCAATATTTATTCTAAAGGTGGGAGTGTAAGAAAAGAATAACTTTAGTTGGAGCAGTGCAGTTCAACACAGGCTACATGCATTCTGCACCCACCTGTTGTCTGTCCCTGCTGCTCCCATCCTATAGGCATAAGGCCACATGAGGCTTCCCAGTCAGATTATTCTGTAACCCATTTAAATCTGATTTCCTCTTTAATTAATAATGGGAAGATGATAAAAATGTCCTTTGGTGTCTAATTTAAAAATTATTTCTGAAAGCTGAATTTTTCAGTATTATATTTCCTTTTTTTTTCCCCAATCTATTTAATGCTTTTTTCTAATTGAGCAAATTCAATTAAATTCTGATCTCTGGGAGTTTATTAAGCCTTTTTTCTGCTGAATTAAAGAATATGTTCCTTTGAGATACTGATATAAAAATAGACCTATATTGCAACAGCTCAGAGAAGAAGTTAAATAACACCAGGACAAAGTGCTTACCACGCAAATAAATCCACAAGACCATCCAATTGGCACTGAGGGGGCAACACTGAAGCCAAAAAGTGTTTTTCAATAAATTCTACTACAGTTACAGAGCAATACAGTCTGTGGTTGCTCTCAGTACAAAACATTATAACACAGGCACAACTATGCAAAGACTGTAAAGATTTCTTTACAGAAAGAAAAGGGCTTTCTTGAAATTTGAGCAGATTAATTCAGGCTCTGCTGTGCCCATGGATATGAGCTGGTCAAATGCAGAGATTTTAATCTGTCAAGGGTTCTCTTTTCTTCCCAGTCTTGCACTACACTCACAAACTGCTTTCCTACATTTTTATTTTAATGAATCATGGCAGTGTAAATTGAATTATAAAGAAATTAAACCAAAAATGTGTACATGACTTATTCAAGCAACTTTATAGCTGCATGCAAATTGTGTGATTAGAGAAAAGCAATTAGAAGACCACACCTGAGAAGCAGGATCAGAAAACTCTGCGTTGAACACAATCAAAGAAAAGCACTAGGAAGCCACGTCTGGAAAGCATTATCAGGAAGCTTTCTTAATTAAGAAAAAAAAGTGTCCTAATAAAAGTGAACAGAGTAGGGGAGCAAAAATCACTACATAAGCACCTAAAAATACTTCCCAGAGATACAAGCCCATACTTAAAATCAGGTGGCCATGGCTAAATGAGTGCAAAAGCAAGTTCAGCCAGCACATCCAGGCTGTACTTGGTTCCAAATGTGAGTGCTCAGTCTCTTCTCACCCACGTCATCAGTGCCCACCTCCCACACAGCCAGCATGCAGACAAGGATGAAAAGAAAGCTTGGGAAGGGAGGAAGTTCCCTTATTCACCCAGAGACCCTGCTCTACTGAGTAATTGCCAAACACATAAGAGGCAGAGGGTGTTTTCCCCCAAGAGTTTGAGTTTGTCTGAAGCAAAGCAGGGCTGGACAAAACAGTGGTGCAGAACTGTATCTGCATTCAGGCAGAAATGTCAGCTGTGACAGTCATAGATGAAGAGCATTGATCAAAAATAAATTACTTTGACACATTTAACACAGTCAAATCTCCAAAGTTAAGACATGAGGAAAGAAAAAAAGAAGAATTTGCATATTTACCACATTCTTCTTGAAAACCACATTATCATACATGCAGTCATGCATTCCCAAGGAGAGAGCACTACAGACAGCTGCCTTAATCTTCAGTGGTAATTTAATAATAAGCTGTATTTGTTTCGTAGATGAGAAGGTAAACTAAGAATATTAACACTCCAAGCATGTATAATTAAATTAACAGTCAATTGATTGCATCTTTCCTATTCCCTTGGAAAAATGGTAGTGTTCAAACCAGCTGAACAAACTTGTGTGTGCCTCTCCCCTTAAAATTCTTATTTCCTTCATTCCCTACAATACACTTCAATGCTTCTCAGCTTCACAGCTCTTTCTCCTGTCTTGCATAGAGGCCTCCAGCCCTCCCCAGCAATGATGGGGTGAGCCAGAAGAGGACCCATGACACTGTGTCTTCAGGTAGAAAACTGAACAGATAATTATGCAATATAAAATGAAGTCATGTGTGTGTAGCTGCTAGTTAAGCTGTCCTTGGTTTCTGGGAGAATCTGTTTCACAGCAGCAAGAGCACTGTCCCAGAAGAGGAATTGGCAGGACTGGGACACAAGGGAAGATGCACAAATCCCAAGATAAAAAAAGCCTTTAGTTTCAGAATGTGTGCTTCACCTCCCTCCCAACTTCATCACATGATTTGATTTCTTCCACTGCTGCCCCAAGTAAACTCACGGCTCTGCTCTGAAGTGCAAGCTTTTCTTTTTGGCTGAGAAATAAAACAGTGCAAACTGGCATTACCCACATTTTTATTTATGCCTTTTGCATCTCCTTAACTTCATTTCTTAGCTGGAGTATAAGTTATCAGCTTAAAATAATAAGCTGATAATCAGTTCCAACCAGACCCATTAGACTGCACTCTAAACTCCTGTTCCTCCTCAGATAACAGACTGACCTTAATGTTCAAATGTCTTCATGTGACTAATTACAAAATTTCTGACAGAAGAGCAAATGTGTTGTATTTCAGTTTTCTTGCTTCAAAATAGCTTTCAAGTGTTTATGCCATACACTGGTGTTGAATTTGAATGTACTAAATTAAGCCATATATGAGGAAAGTAAGATAACCTTAAATCATTAAAGTTCTCAGCTGAGATGCATAAAACATCAGGAAAAAACCAAAACAGCACTGTAGGTCTGGGCATAGGGCACAGAAAATGCAGGTCTTTTGCATTAAAATATCTTCTCAACTCAAGCAGGCAAGTGGCCTGAGAAGGATGAACAGACCAACACCAATTTGCACTCCCTTTCCTCCTACTCCCACAGCACTTTCCCACCAGCTCAGGACACATATTCCCCACCACCCCTTCTCCTGAGTACCTTACAGCACACATCTCAGCACACCTGCCCAAGGCAGTCACACCTCTGGTACAGAGCAGGTATCACAATCTGGGCACAGCAAACCAATTTTCCCAGCAGAAGCTCTCAGTAAGTTTAGAAGCTCCCCAGCAGAGCTGCAGAGTGCAGGAGCACAGGGCACCAGAAGGCAGAGTCTCCCTGAGCAAAGGATGCAGGAGCACAGCACGCAGGCAGTAACCATCTCAGCAGCACGTGCTCAAGCAGATAGTGGTGCACATCAAACTCTACAATCAGGATCCTCTGGGAAGTAAGCCTTTAAATGGAACTTAAGCTGGGGAAATAGAAATTCAGGTCACCAAATCAGTAGTCATTTGTGTGGACTTTGATCATTATACAGTCTAGCTCTAGCTCCAATCCTATTTATCATTAAAATATTCAGGTGAACTCCAGTAGGGGAATAATGATTGGTACTCCTATACATATAGCTGGATATCGACCTTTTAAGTATCCTACTCAACACATTTGAGGGACCCACTCAGATTTGTATGAGATTTACTTGAATGAAGCTCTCAGCCCTTTAATCTCATCATAATAGATGGCAGCTTTCAAGAGATTTGAAATGCATGCTAACATTTACAATACATCAAGTTTCCAGGGGCTGCAGAGACTCAAAAATATGCTTTTAATTCACTCTGAAATGCGATGCATTCTAGATTTTTTTTTTGGAGCAATTTCTGCCTCAGAAATCAACATCTTTCAACCTGCTTGCTTGTTTTAGAGAAAAATGATTAATTTGGGCTGGTTTGTTACTAGTGAAGTGTATGCAGAATTAAAATCCTGCCTCTGCCATCGCCTGGAGTTGCACAGGCTGTTTGTACACCCTAGCGGGGGAAGGATGCCAGCGCACAGAACCCCGGCAGGATCAGCAGCTCTCCCATCAATAAACAGAATATTGAGACTGTGGTGCAAATCAGCCACTGAGGCACACCCACACCATCAGATTTTAATGTCCAAATTGTGGTGAACAGGGGTGTGTGGTGACTTGAAAAAGCAGCACCGAGGTCTGAGGACAGTAATGTTAATTTACACTTCAAAACATGCATAATTGTCATCTATTAAATCCCTCTTTCTTACAACTCCCACAAAGGCTGCAGCAAAAACTCCTCAGTAAGCAGCAAGCATGATCCTTCTGATCAGATCACCACTATAGCCCTTTCTTTCTTCATCATGGCTTCATTTCCTCAGAATCCACAGAACATGAGAGTAACCCATACTTGGGTGAGTAAAATAATCCACCACTACATCCTCCTGAAAACAGAATCCCTACATAATGGAATTCCTGCAAAAAATATATATTAATAGTAATGGAAATGTCAGATGATTAGTCACTCAGCTTCTATTCAAACTGAGTTCCAGCACATTTGTCATTCATCACAAAAGAAACACAAAGATAACTTCAAGTTGAAAAACACCCTTTTCCATCAAAACACACATCATAACAACAAATTCTGCAATTGCAATTTATCTCAGTTCATACACTGCTCTACAAAGAATATAATAGAAGTTACAGGATTTTTTTTCTCCTTTTCATGTAATTGTTATAATTTTTAACAAATTCACTCAACTTAATATGTACTTTATATCATTATGAGGTTCAAATTATCTCATTTATTTTATTCAAACTGAACTTTAATTAAATACTATTACTAAGATAATTATTGCTACATGATAAGCAAGGGCTTTTTTTATAATTTCATGTTTGTATTACAGCCTTAAGCTTCATCTGCAGTATAGATATCATGGTTTATCATTGATCTTCTTCTGCAATAGAAATAAATTTCAATTTACTGGAACATCACACCATAATTCCTTTTCAACACTTCAATGTGGACTTTGCTGTTTCATCTATGCTTAAAATCAAAGTATGGAAGCAGCTTGAAAATCAGGCCTAAGTTCTGCACACAGACATGGTACCTGCGATGTCCATCAGCCAGCTTGTCCTTACCCAAACACGTTTGGGACTTATGTGAGTCAACCAAACCTGGCAACAAATCTCCCACCTTCTGTAGGAAGGATAAGCAGAACTGCTACTGCTGAGAAGCTGCATCCTAAGGCTCTCCCTTTAGCACTGATGAGGAAATCAATACACACCCTCATCCTCAGGGTGTGGAGTCCCAGGAGAACAGGCCCCTGCTCATGGAAATAATTGCTCAGTGACCTCAGCACAATCCTGGGGACTGCCAGACAGAAATAATTACAAACATTTATCCTCCTCATAGGCTTTTCTTGACAACCTATTGCTGCAAACTGTAAGCTCTTCCATGGTACAAATCACTAGCTGCTTGCAGTTGGATATTTTTAAGGCACAAATGTTCACTTGCAAGTTCTGAATGAAGACTTGCTGCATGGCAGGAGAGATGTTAATCCCACCAGTTCCATTCCACTGTGGCAGCTGTGTCTCACTGAACCACCACGTGTCAAACCTTTCTTCACATGCATAAAACTTTCACATCAGGCAGCAGAATTTATGAGTAAAGGGATTTTTTTATCCTTCTAAATACCAGTCACTAAGAAAATAATTTAAAAAAATAATTTCCACATAAAAACTTCATTTTATCCCTTGGCTCCCTCTGCACATAGCTGGGTACATTCCACAGAATGGGTGGTCTTTTAAGCAAGTAGAATAATATCACAGATAGGTGATTTTCTGGATTTTTTTTTTTAATATTCAATCCTTAAAAGAATGAAAGGGAAAATTGAAAAGAGGAAACATTCCCTTCCCTCATGTGGTTGGAAACTAAAAAATAAAAAATGGGGATTGTTCATTTGGATTTGTTTTAAACAGGCTTTGAAAAAACAAGCTGAAAAATTAAAGAAAAAAGTTATTACTTTTTAAGCTGCAGTTAAATGTAGAAGTAGTTTAAAATTAATATCTGTGTGGAAATTTTAGATAAATCCAAACACACTGACAGCCCCTTCTCATTCACCGTAACAAAACTGGTGGAACTCCAACACAGCACTTCTCCAGGTCCTCAAGAACTGATACATTTAAAACACTTTCCTAATGTTTTTTTTATTACAGAACATTGCCATATCTTTAGTCATAAGATAGAATTTGAAAAGAAACACTTTTTTACAAAATGAGTATTTTTTATCTATATTTTCTAATGGTTTCTAACATGGGAGAGGTGAACATTGACTCTTGTGAGCTTTGTCACAATTCTTTAGAGCAGAACTTTTCCCTACACTTTGCAAAAGCCAATCTCCTTATAATTTCAGCAGGATTTATAACAAGAGGTAAACACTGGAAAAGCTATTACCTGGTTTCTCCTGTTTTTAATGCAATATAATAACCAATTGGCACAACACAATCTTTTCAGAAAGAAATCGAAAATTAGAAATATGGAACTTATATAATAAAACTGTAGATGACTGGTTTTAAACTAACCTAAGACAGAAATATTCATTTTATTCTTCCTGAATTAATTCTTATTAACATTTCCTGACATAGGATCAAAAATGAACCACTCCATTTGGTTGCCTTTTATAAACACTAATCCTTTCCCTGATGGATATGTATTAAAATCAGCTTTCTTAAATAATCTGGTCTCTCAGCATAGCCTGTACATGTTTTTTTCTTCAGAATTTCATCTCAACTTCATTTAGACAGGCACTTTTTCAAAATCCATCCTATCCTTCACAACCTACAAAAAGGTGCCCTCCCCTCCACTGGCCTTGATCCACAGTAATATGTTGAAAATAGAGATCCATTTTTCTTGCCAGACAGGGTGGATGGTTATCTGAAGTGAAAAGTTCCATTTCCCAGCATCTTTTATTGAAACTACTGCCTGATAATTATATGGAATAGGAAGTAACCATTCATCAAAGCCATAAAATATCCATTTATCACGGTGATTCCCTCCTCCATGAGAAACACGAGAACCAAATGAATCAGCCAAACTAAACTCCACCACATCAATGTTTTTTTAAAAAATAAAAGGGATAAAATGCATTTTCTTCATAAGGCAGAGAGAGGCCTTATAAATGTTAAGCTATCTTCTGTCATTATAGGAAGTTATTTTAATCTCATCCTTACAATTCAAGTCAGTATAAATAAAGTAGCAATTAAAGGTTATTAAAAGTTACCTGATTCAAGTGGAAGTAACAAAATTTTTCATTCCCACACAAACCAGACTATTTAAAGTAACATTTAAAAGGGAAAAAACCTTGCATTCCACAAACAAACCCATCTAAATGGGCCCTAGGAGCTGAAAACATATATATGCATATAAATATATTTTAACACTATCTAACCTGAAGTATCTCCTGAACATAAAATCATCATAAATAAATTACTGGATTTGTCAGTTCTGGCTGCCCTAATGTTACTTGATTTATAGAATGCATCTCAGGACAGCTAAAAAAAAAATAAAAACATATTTCCAACTACTTTGATCCTCTGGTGTTGCCTGTTGGAAGGATGCCCACAGAGCATTGTCATCCTGTACAACAGGCTGCAGCTATTGGGTAAAACCCTAAGGTTTTAATGGGCTGGGAATGAATTTCTGAGGGAATCCCATGGCCCACTCCTGGCTCCCCAAGCTGGGGGTGCAGCACCAAGCAGAGAGGCTGGCACAGCCCAGGCTGTGGGTGGGTGCTCAGCCCCCCAGCAGGGCACAGCCATGGCCCACAGAGGGATTCCATGAGCACCTCCCTCTTCCCTCTGGAAAGACCTTCCCCATGCAGCTGCAGCCTGTGGGGTTTTTTCCCCCCACGTGTGTGGGCTGCAAGAGCTGAGGAAGCCCTGATGAAATGTGTCACACCCACAAATGAAGCACAGGGGCCTTGCTGTCGGTCTCCAAAGGTTGTTTACTGTCTCTTATCATCTGATTCCAGCCTAGGATGGCACAGGCTCTGCACTCTTGAAAAACATCCCAGCAAGAGTCCTGAGAGGCTCAAAATGTCTGAATTTATACAGGATAAGCAAACCAACTACTTGACACCATGTTCTTCAAACATCATTGTTATTATTTTGCTACCAGTAACTAATTATTTGTCTGCTCATGTAACATCTGTACTCCAGTTCTATCCAATAAGGTTGTACTCTCAACACTGCAGAACATGAAGTGAAGAAGGGAAACTGAGGCAATGCCCACAATTCTCCATCTTGAATCCTCACTTACATCCATATCATATAAAACCCAAATATACATTTTTCACCAGGTGACGACTAATAACTACACTAGTATCTAATTCACACTCTGGTTGCTTCCAAGCCTATATTAAAGCTCTGGAAGTTTTCTCCATGGACAGAGGTTAAAACCAGTGTTTTCCTGGGGGTCAGGAACTCCCAGGACAGGCAGAGAAATATTCCCTGTGTCCCTGATTCCCACAGCTGCCTGTCCTGGGCTGGTGCTGCCAGAGCCACCAGCGTCACCTGCAGCAGGAGCTCCCCACTCCTCCTCCACCACAGGGCTCATCTTGGACTGCATCTCCACTTCATCATTTCTAACCCTCTCCTAAAGTCTGCTGATAAATTTACTGTCCAGCCACAAAAAAAAGCCACTTCAGAAACAGTACAAATCCATGCTTTGTACCTATATCCCTAGAGAGTACATGGGAGATAAGTCTATTACTGCCAGGAATGCAACAACTAAATCAAAGTTCAACACACTATCACCTCCAATTTCCCAGAGGCCTTTTCTTTTTAACCTAAGCCCTTCTCTCTGCCCTTCTTTTCAATCTCTGGTTGTCCTTCTTGTTTTCTGTGCATTACATAATTCCCACTGGCCTCCACCCACAAATCCCTCAGACACAGGTAGGGCATTTACTGTCACTTAGTTTGATTTGAGTATCAGCAGTGAGTGTGTTGTCTTATGTGCTACTTCAGTGTGGTGGTGGTGCCCTCAACAGCACCAACATATATGAAGTTTGAGAAGAAAAGAGTAATTTCAACTCTTTAACTCTTAACTCAGTGTAAAAAATTCATTTTGTGTATTGTTTGCTCTGACAGTGGATCTCACACCCCTGAAATCTAAATGCCACCTTCCTCCTTACCCTCCCCTGCTCATGCTCAGCTGAGGGGTTTGTAAGCAACTAAAAAGCTTTTCACTAATGGGCATTCCAGATAATAGTTTGTTACAAAAAAAGTAAAGTACTATTACACGTCTTTTTCTATCAGGATTGCTTGAAAAACTGAAATGAGAACTGCCATCAAGGGAGATGCAGCTGCAAGATCTGGGCACAGTGACATCTTTGCCAGTTGAAAAAAAATTAAAAATTATACTAACAGCAAAAATAGAAGCAGGATAATAATCCCATGAAGATTTTTCCCCAAAGTAAAATAATTCATTATGTATTTGAATACATTTGATCATTTATTCAAGACAAATTACGAGAGTAAAAGCAAGAGAATAGCAGGGTGAATTTCCCTTTACTTGACAAGAACTCTGTAATGTCAATATTTAAAAGATGTTCTTTTTTTCATACTTAATGAACAACCATGCACTTACAGTCTAAAATGGCTCCCTTTACACTAAATAAGTATCTCAGAAGGAAGCAAGCAGTCTTCAAAGTACACTATGAAACAACTTCCACTTCACCAACTACTTGAAGCTACAGGAAAAAATATATCTTTAACTCCCAATCCTCACAAATTTATTTTGCTGTAAATCCTCAAACACATAGAAGATAAGCAGCTCAGTATTGCAGTTGCACATAGCACAAAAAGTTTTTTTCCAAATGCATTGTTTTACATGATTTTCTAACAGTAACACAAGGAGGAAGATAACACAAGATATATGGCACCTTTTTGCCTCTTAGCTGAAGAAGTGCAACAGGAAGTACTCTAAAAATCTCCCAGCTGAGTTCATCTTTCCAGTTGCAGATACAAGAAGCAAAACTATTAGCATCCCTCTAGAAACTTAAGGCTCCTTGAAAGAGAAAAATGCTGCGCAAAAAGAACAACTAAATACATAATACAGATATATTAATACTATATATACTGTCACCTTTTTTTCTTTTTTTAAACATGCATATACATACAGACTATGACTGTTACTTATGTTGTTTTTGCAGCTTTGTCTCAGATGGCAGCAGAGCCAGAGCTCTCCTGCAGACCCAGGAGGATGTTACCACCCTCAATCTGCTCTGAAATATGTTAGGATCACCAGGAAACAGCATGAAAGGCCACAGATTTACACCAAATCTGCCAGCTCTGAAGATGGCAGATTATTGAGCCAATAATCTGCAAAACAGGCTATTTACCTGAAGGAAAGTGCCAGTTCTACAGCACTTTTTAGTTGGCCACTTACAGTCAATATATTTAGTCACAGTTCCTATTCATGGTTGTTACATACAGTTAACAATTAAAATTACTGGTGCCCTGGCATAAAATTACTGGTGCCCTGGATAAGTGCAATAGGCAAAAAAAAAAAAATTTGCTTGAATGAAAAAAAAACTTTAAACAGCTCCTGAAGTTTCAAGCCCAAAGGATTCTGGTTTAGATATTGCTTTCATTTTCCTAGGTCAGGGAAGCATTGGATGCTGTTACATGGGTTGGATACTTCTGCTCACAAATTAATGCTTTGAGCACCCAAAATGCAGAGTTTTACTGCCTTTAAATGGGAAAAAGTTGTAAAATTGTGGTAATTTGGAGTCAAACAAATGACACCTATTTCAAGAACATTTGGGCAGTACTCTGCCTTGAGTCAAAGTGCTCTATACTTACATTCAAATAAGGTCTCTTAACCTGAGTAACACAGAAGTTCAAGTGACTTAATAACCTTGATATTAAATGGTCACAAAACTCAGAACAGCAAGACCTTAAGGATCTATGCATTCAAATCATGGGAAGCTTTGCATCTTCATAGATGCCTTTTAAACTCCTCTACACTGAAAACCTGTGATAATCCCCTGTGCTACCTCTAACTTCATAAGATACAGAGTACAGGAACATTTCTTATTAACTTTGTGCTCTACAATGCTTTGTACCATTGTTTTGAAAATTGTGTTTCATTTTGGAGAATTGTTCCCTATATCCTTTGTCATTTTCTCTGTTATTTTCCTATTTTAGAGTGAAACAAATGTCTTAAAAAAAACCACCTCACACATTGAGTCACATGGGTACTTAATTCACAAACATTTTAAAGGCAGCTTTAAACATTCTTATGGATTTTCTCAGTCATTTCAATGTTCATTTTATTGCTTCATTCAAGTTCTCAGACCATACAAGTAATTATTTTGTTGATCCTGGATCTTCTCACTTTCATTCCTCAAGGTACAGATGTAATTTTGATAAGTTTATGTGGTATTGGTGGGTCAGGCTTTTTTTAAAGCACAAACAACAAAAATTCATTGTTTTAAGCAACCTGTGGGACATGGGACCAGTTTTCCAGAGGCAAGCTTAGAGTTCCTATAACAGCATTAATTGTACCCTTCTCTTAACAAAAGTGGTGCTCACAACAGGCACAGGCAGAACACCCCACTGGGTCTGGTACAAGCCAGCCTGCTGTGACAATTCCTAGGCAAAACATTCTCCAAAAGGAGGATTTCGCTCTCAGATTCGTTACCCTGAAGAGTCCTGAGAAGTTCTTTTGTGCCCCATCCTGGTTTGCTATGAAGAATCTTCTTCTTTTACCTCATTTTGTGTCACCAACACCAGCTCAAGCTGATTCAGGCGCTGCTGGAAAGTTTTGAACCCAAACACGATGCACCATTAGAAGTTAATTTTGTTCAGTGCTGAGCAGGATCTGTTCTAGTCTGGTACACAGTAATATAATTGCAGCCAAAGTTTACTTTTCATTCAGGAAGAGCAATGCAGTCATGGAAATATTCCACACAAACTATAATTGGATGATATTGTATAAGTTAAGCTACTCATGGAATAATTTAGTAAAGCCTAGTTTATATTTGATCCTTATGTTTACTGATTCCATTGTTTAATTAGCCATGAGGTATCAAGTCTAATATTGGCTCACAGTCTTCTATCCCCTAACAATTCTTCGTAGCCAGAAAAATACCAATGCATTTCCCCTGAATAATAAAAACACTGCAGCACTTTAATTGTGATGCATCTGTCTGATATTAATAAGACTACCACTGGAATATTGTTTCACAGAAAAGTCATCCTACCTTCTATTATGAGTTTCAAATAACTCAGTCCTTGTAAATATTTATATAAGATGCTAAGTGGAAGTGGAAATAGATTTTTTCCAGTACAATAGATTTAATTACCATGGTAAAGATGCAGCACATACCCGAACCATTCACTTACAAACTCAGTAATAACCAAACATTCCAAACAGGCAATTAATCAAAGTCATTCTGAATTAAGTCTAGGCAGTTTGTCTTATTGTTGGAGATCCACTTAAATGTCTTACATGTGTGTATCATATTCATAGTAACTGATGCCAAGTATCTTCTAAATATAAGTGCTACTGTACTTATATAAAACAGAATGTGCACACCATCATTGATTAGAATGCAGACTAATATATGAAAACCAAAATAATTTCTGTAGAGAGCCTGTGAAATTGAATTCACATCCAATCTGCTGAAAAAGAATTTCCATTTGACTCTAAACTCCTATTCACAATGCATAAACTATGGCTATTTATTACAGTGTTCTGTCATTTGTCACTTTTATAGAATACACTGCATTTTCCAGGCTATAAAATGCCTTAAAATTATGCAGCAATGATGTATGTTATCATTATTTTTCTTTGCCAATGTTTGGATTACATTCAGCAGATCAAAACAGAGCTGATTTATAAACTGAATAAATAGCAACATCCTTCAACTGTGTGTGTGTCTAAGAAAGCTTCATTTACTTCTTGATTCTAAATGCTATATTCAAACCAAATATTTGAGCAAATTAAATTCAGAACATCTCACTGCACTGGACTGATGGAAGTAACTGCTGGAAGAGCATAACTTTTCTGCAAACACTTCAGCAGGAGTGCAGTGCTGCCAGCCACTGGCAACCAAATTTCATTTACAGATTCTCATTCAGAAAGTAAAAAACAGCCACCACTGAAAGTCTCTGTAGCAGGCTCTGACACAGACAGCTCTGAAATACAGGAATTCCTACAGAAAGCTGTCCTTTAGTAGGAATTTTATAGTTCAGTCACTCTGAATATTTCTTTCCTTCAAAACTACTTCAATGATCTGATAACCTCAAACTCATGGGCTGCTTTTCACTTCAGAATTATCCCAGAGGGTCACTTTTGGTTGTAGTAAAAGTGAAAACAATGAGGCTCTAGACAAATGTGAAGAGTTTATTAGAAAAAACTGCTACCTAAGGACTTTAGCATAAACTTTTTAAGCTCTGACAAATCCCCATAGAGAACTACAACCCTACAGAATAGGTAACAATATTTAATGGCACATTTCCTCCCCCAGAGAAGTTGTAACAAAAACACAAATTCCCAATTCACTGCCCTCAATGACAGCTAAGCCTGGAGCGTTTTTCTGTTGGAGGTGGTTTTGGTAACCCTACAGCAAAGTTATTCCCACAAACTCCACATCACACTTTTGTGTCAGGGAAGCCTGGGATGCATCCTTAAATCACAGCTGGAGCAGTACAACCTTTGCATTCCATTCTTTGAAAAGCAACTTTTTCTCTTGCTTTCATTTGAAACAGCACATTGCATATCGAGAAATAAAATGTCAACAAAAATACATAAGCTCATAAAGGAAGCAGCCTAACAGAAAAATGAATTTGACTGTCTTTACGTGTTACCAAGGATAATCACTAGAACATCGAACTCAATTACAAAATTGAAAAAGCTAGAAGAAATATGCCATACATATAAAGATGCTGGACCCTAATAATGCTCACCCAAAAGCACTGGGGTGCCTTCTGAGCAAGGGAAGATTAGCTCACAATTCTCTAGAGACATGTCATGCTAGACAGGCTTCCCAGCATGGCTTCCTTAGAATAAAAATGTTTAGACAGGTTCAGAAAGGCACTCCAGAGGAAACATATGTCGTTCCCGGCTCTAATAGATGCTCTGGTAATTAACTTTCACAAGGACCACAGGCATATCATTAAATATTACATTCATCTTCAAACACTTGCTTCTAAATATATTTTTGTACATCAAGGTAAAGAAGAATTAAAATTAATTGCACCACTTAAAAGCTTGTTTCTCCAATTGGCTACTTGTTCAGCATTTCCATTTATATGGCCATGCCCTAGTTTTGCATTCTGTTTCCTTGTTGATGTGAACTTTTTCACTGATTTTTAGGATGGGTGAAAGATTTCCAGAGAGCCACCTGCATCTTCTTGAGGGTGCCACAGGGCAGGTGGAGAAAAGGCAAGTCTGAGCACATGTGCACAAATCCATCACCCCACAGGACACCACTTGCCAGAAGCCATGGGAGCATTAGGAAGGGACTAAGAAAACAAGGGGGGAAAGAGAAAAAAAAAAAAGAAGTAGAAAAGTGAAATGAGGAAACATAGGCAAGAGTGGAAGAAAATGAGGGCTAACAAACTGGGATTTCCATGGCATAAAGACTTCCAAAGGAACAAAACCAGCAGTTCACCTCTCCTGAAAGAGTCACCCATGGCAGTATCAATTATAAATCAGAAGGGCAAACATAGGGAACATCATCTTCATGTTTGGGGTGCTCTACATGAAGCATCCTCACAATGTACTACAGTTACCTCAATATTTAATAATTCTAACTAAGCTCCTCAACACTTCATTTTAAAAAGCAACAAAAAACGCACACAGATAATTTTCTTTGTCAGAATTTGCCAAAATTTCACTCTGCACAGATTCTGGTCTATTCCCAGGCAGACAAAATCCCACATGTGACACACAAATATTTGTCATCAGGAATGCTATTTTGTAACTCCAATCACCAAAAATATGTCATTTTCCTCTACTACCCCTCCCAATGAGCAGCTTGCTGGTAGCACCAGCAGATTTTAGCTACAGTGAAAGCTACAATTTCTATACACAAGATTTCACCTGGAAGTGATCCATGACAACTACAGAAAGATGAGCAAGTGACTTTGGAGGTGGAAAAAAACCCAAAAGAGCACTTATTGTAGGGAAGGGGTAACCCTCCATCCATCTAAAATAGGCACAACATCTGAAAGGTGGGGCAAAAAAGATGTCATTCTTTAAATGAAGGGCTGTGGGTCATTCAAACCTCTGAGGAATTTTAGCAGCAGAGTGAAGACAAGACAACAAAGTGTGTAATGATGAGATTGAGAGCTGGCAGGATAAAACCCTCAGGAGAAGAAAACATATAGCAAGAAGAGATATTAAGAAAACAAAAAGGCTTCGAAAAACAGATAAACTTTGATTTGTTAAACAGAAAGACCCAACATGCTACACAAGACTACTGCCATAGCATTAGACACCCACTGAAGACTGGGAATATTTCTGATCATGCACAAATAAAGGTACAGTTTTAACTAGAGAAGGACCTGGCTCTCTGACCTGAAATCCAGTCACCTAAGGAAAGACTCCTCTTGAAAGCCACAGCCTCATGATAGACATATCAAGTGTCAAAGGCAACACCTAAAACGGCATTTTTGCAATGAAAACCTGTTGCTGGCACATGCAGAAACTTCTGCCCTCACCAGAGATTAGATGGAGCTGCAAGCACTCAAGTTGCCTCTCAATCCAACCCTGCACCCAAAAGGGAAATGTGAACATGGCCCTCACTACCTCACCTTCCAGAAGCACTAAGAATAACTCCGAGTCTGATCTTTTTATGAACTTCAAGTTACTCTGCTGATCTCTGGGAAAGTTAATCTTCACTCTCTAACCTTCAAAAAGGACAGGAGTTGAAAGTAATTTTCACACCACACATGAACATAGCTTGAAAGATTTTTATGAGGCAGCAGGATTAATCTCCTAAGGAAATGTGAACAGCTGGATGGTTTTTATTTACTCAGAAATACTGAGACAAACCTGTGGTCCTCTGAATCTTTGGAAATACAAAGACTCTTCAAAATAATTACATTAAGTGTTTTTTGTTTTGCAGCTGAATATTTGTGAGATTATTTCTCAGCCTCACAGGCACTGAACATTCAGAGTCAAGACACATTTATTATATTACATGCATAAGCCATATTTTATACTAAAAACAGGCTTGCATTCCAAAAGAATTATGTTTATACTGATGAAAATCTCATTAAATATGAAAGCCACAGGCAAAATGGAAAAGATGCTGATTTTCTGTATCTATTAAAGTGGTACTGATTGCTTTCAGAGCTGAGCAAAATGTCCGTTTCACACAGCTAAACCTACTCTCCATAATCCATTTATCCCTCACTGGAGTTACTGTCGTTTGCCTTCCAGCAGGCAGGAATTGCACCGTGCTGCCACCGGGAGGCACAGTCAGATTTTACAGTTTGCAATTTCTCCATTTATGCCAGAACAGCCTGCCTGAAGAATCTGACTAAAAGACATATTTGGCTTTTTTATAGCAGAAGATATGAAAAAGTTGTTCAGTGATCAAAAAATTCCAAAATTCTATCCACACAAAAATATCAAAGCAATTCACTGCCAGAGTAGATTTTAGCTATTTCAAGTTGAAGTGTGAATTCAGTTTGACATGAAGGGGCCACCCACAAAAATCTTTTTAGGATGGATTTTTTTTTTATTGTGTCCTATAGATGGCTAAAGTCAAATACAGCATTAACCACTTCCAGTAGAATAGAAAGAAATTTTCTTAGTAAAATGTACAATTATATTCTGTTAATCTGAAAGCAGAAGATGAATGAGCATTTCATTAAAAGCAGGCATGGAGTTTTTAATTGCAATTTTAATGCTGCAGGCTATAAATAGATCCAAATTCAATGGCAGAAGTGTTGCTGCTATAAATTATTTTGACTTCAGTTATGCTTAAACCACTTAGAAAACAAACTATTATTTGATAAAGAAACTTAGTGCAGCTTTTACAAAGTTGCAGCCCCTAAAATTAATTTTCAACTCAAGTCCCTTCCACAATGTGATAAAGAGGGGGAAAAATATTTTAAAATGTTTCAAAAAGAAAGAATAACAAGAGTCTGAACACTGTCAGGAATCTCTCACTTGGAGAGAGCTGTCAGCACTGTTTTTTGTGAAAGGGATCTAAGCCGCTCAACACACACAAAGATAATGCCAGGCACTGATTTGCACAGCCGTGGGGTTTGGGGATTGAATCCATACATTGGGCTGGGCTGGCCCAGTGGGGTCTGACCTCTTCCTCCAAAGTCCAGACCCCAGAACAGATGTGCCCAGGGTCAGGGACTGCTTCTTGTTCTGCTCTGCCTTGAGGCAGGAGGGGGAAGCCTGAAGCGCACATGGAGGAACTGCTGGAGCACACAAGTTCCCAGGGAACCTGAGCAGAAGCATCACAGAGCTTTCAGAGGTAAGTCACACCTGTGGCTCTCTGGAGCTTTCAGAAGCTTTGTCAGAAAGATGCAATAATGCAGCATCCTGGACTAAAGTGAACTAATTCAGGACTGTAAAATGCAGCCATTACATTTCATCACTTTATCAAATCCCATTATGATTTAATTAACAGAAATATGATACATAGCTTTCATGCAGAAAGGTAAGTGTGGGTACAAAATCTGCTTCCTCCTAACTGAAACAGTAGCTAAAACAACCTCAAAAACAGCTTTGATAAATGCCATTAAGAAAATAGGTGGTTTGGGATAGAGATGTTCTGAGCATGATTCAAACCAAGTGTGGTACTATTGCTGAATTGCTAAGAAACCTGATAGCTAAAGTACCATGTTTATAATATTTTAGGAGAAGGTATTTCAAATTAACTTCTAAGTAGAATAACCAATTGCTATGAAATAGAAAAGCTGAAGTAAAAAATGTAATAGGTTATCAGTTGGGGGTCTCCCTGTGTAGCAGGGAGCAAGTGATCTAGACTAGTGTTTTCAAAAATTTATCTAAATAAATATGAAGAGAGACAGATTGGCAGATATCTGCAATTTACCACAACATCCGGATGAGTTAAGTACTTAACTTCCATCACAGCCAGCAGGAGTTGCAAGCTTAATGTATTTGGATGCTTTAGAAAATCACATTAGTCACCTAAATGTGTAAAGTGCATAAATATCTTTCACTTTACAGCTTTTAGTTTTCAAGTTCCTTAGTCCTGTAGTTCTTACATGGGAATAACTGTGTTTGCCGACTTCATGGGGGAATAGGGAAAAGCAATGAAGACTGTGAGGTGTTTGGATCCTGCAGCAGTGGTGTATAAACGCCATGGAGCAAGGACAGACTGAGGGCAGAAAGGTGACTGGATGTGAGGGTGCTGTCAAAAACACAACACAGAGGAACATTGTGCAGTCACAGCCAGAGAGAAACCAGAGTCCAGAGGGTAAATGGAAATTATTTAGCATCCTATTCAGAGCATACAGCTGTCAACTTCTTCCTATGAAATCACCAAGTGAAATATCCACTCCTCTCCTGTCGCTTTTCATGGAAACAAAGAAAATACAGGTACATTGCCCTTCACACTGTGACCTATCTGTTGTGAATCCCCCCTCACATTTTCCAGAGATTCAAACCTTTTGTCTTTTGCTTTAATATCTGTATAATTATTTTCCAATCTAATAACAAACTCTCCATCCCACTAACAGTAATAACCATCAGGACCAGCACCCACCCACATCTTCCTTCCAGAGTCCAAAAAGGCAACAAACAAAACTGTAACAAACTTGTAATTGTCATGACAAATATGCCTAAAGCTTTAGGTTGCCATGATTAATCAAAGCATCTGAGCTCAAACCAACTTATGCACTTAAATTGTCCAGTACAGTTTAAGTATAAAATCAATCCAATCAGTAACTCAAAAAAAATCAATTCTGCATACTCCAGAGAAGGCAGGTATCCATTACACAGTAATTGTTACACAGCTGCTATAAAAGCTCAATAAAGAAAAATGACCTTGAAAGCCCATCACAAGTGCTCCCACACTTAGAGCTCATGTGTTGCACAACACTGAATGAAGCCTTCTCTGGGTAAGCTTCATTTTTTTTGAAGTGGAAATTCCATGAAGACTGCAATCATATTTTAGGGTGATCCCTAAATGGTGCTTACCATGGCATCATTTGCCCCCTCTGCTGCCCAGCAAAATATATCCTGCTTGGAATAGCTCAGGGGACTGCTGAACCAAACCCAGGGCCATCCAGTGGTGGGGTCGGGTAGTCACAGGTCACTGCTGCTGAGGAAGTACACCCACATCATTTCAGAGTTGAGCAATTGCAACATTTCCACTGGATATTTAAAATTATTACAGTAGCAGTCATATGTGTTTTTAAAGACCTTGGTACAAACTTAAGAAACCTGGCTTCTGCTCCAGAAGAAAATTCTCCACTGTGCTAAATCTTCATGGGGATGCTTTGGTAAAATATACAATATTTTTCTCCCCATAATGTTTTCTAGCTTGAACATACTTTCTCCCCATTTGGTTTCTTTCAGTCTTCTGCTTTCTTCCAGAAATAGAGGAACATTTATGTTCATCTTTCCTCTCTGTTCCTGCCAGCAGCACTATATCAAAGGCAGGAAAGCACATCGTAAATAAATGCTATTATTGCTAGAACAGTGCGAAAAACACTGTTTCAGTTCAATGACCAAAAAAGATGAAAAATTAATTTCAGGTCACCCCAAACCGAACAAGGCCTCCTGGGCCAGCAGGTTTATTCCTCTAGAGCTTCTTGGTTTTGCACTTTCAGCAAATTCTCTAAGTACACTCATAATATTTATGTCAAGGCCATTAATGAATATATTAAACAAGTCTGAAGAACTCCATTTTTTCTCCTGACCCATTTATTATAGAGTAGAATGGTTTAGGTTGGAAGGGACCTTAAAGATCATCTTGTTCCAAGCCCTCTTGCTGTGAACAGGGTCACCTTCCACTATCCCTGGTTGCTCCAAACCCCATCCAACCTTGGGCACTTCCAGGGATGGGGCAGCCATAGCTTCTCTGGGCACCCTGTGCCAGGGCCTCTCCACCCTCACAGGGAAGAATTTTCTTCCTTGTACCAAATATAAATTCACTCTCAGTTTAAAACCACAACCCCTTGTCCTGTTCTGATAAAAAGTCCAGGTGTTACCAGCTGGACTGGCCACCAGACCAGCCCACCTGGCAGCCAGAGGAGCATTACTGGGGAGAAGCTTCTAAAAACCTGCAATATCAGTAACACACACATATCACTGAAACTTAAGTTACAAATCTATTTTGTTTTTTCACTCAGTGCAAGTTGGACTTGCATTTGCTTTTTCCTCAGTCCTCAGCACAGGGCAGAGGATGAGCTGTCCCAAGCATTCTGTGGTCCCACACTCTCTGGACAGTTCCTGCCCCAGAGCTGAGGAGGGAACAGTGTTTCCTGAGCATCTCCTCTCGTGGTCTGTCAGAAACAGCCTGAGGCACACACCCCAGCACCAAGGATTCCCCAAATTCCTGGGATTTGTGTCCCTTTTGCCCATGTGCTGTGTGGAGCCTGAAGAAAGGTCAGCTCTGCAGCAGCCCCACCCTGGGCACAGCTGAGGCCCCCCGGGGGCACCTCAGGGAAAAGGTATTTGCAAAAGGGCAAAACACTGCCCAGAAGTGAGGGGGAAGTGTGGAAAGCAGCCCTGCAGCACCTGGGTCAGGCAGGGGGAGCAGCTCCAGGTGCCTGGGTGGCTGCTCCCCTGCAGGGGCCACAGAGGAGCCAGCAGACACTTCGTGAGGCACTGGCTCCATGGAGAGCCCTGGTGTTTGTGAACACAAAGTGTCTGGGGATGACAGCATTAAAGTGCAGCCCAAAGCCTTCCTTGAGCTCTTACAGGAACCCCCTGATCTCGATGGGGGAAAAAATACATATTCAGCTAATATTCAAATGAGCTGCCAATTGAGACTGAGCATTGTGAATGCTGAGTTTTCTTTCCCGCTCTCTTTCCCCTTCCTGTCTCACAGGTAAGTGCAAGGAAGTAGATTCCTTTCTTTCTTCACACCTTTAGGTTTTTGTTCTTGCACACAAACAGATCATGGATCAGGCAAGACACAACTAATGCTGGTCATGAGAGAAATTATTAAAAACACAGTATGTATTAACTCCCTTGTAATCACAAAACCTTCTTCATAACCTCCAAAGATGACAACTGTCAGACTAAAAAGACTTGACTGCACCTGCTGCACACTAAAAACCTGTATCCCATAGGGAAATCAGCTCCCAGCCAATACCTGGCAGTCTGCTATTAACCCCCAGGAGAAGGGCCTTTCCCCTCTGTACTACTGAACTTTGTTACCACAATCAAGGTCACACAATCCTTCCTGTGGGACATCTCAAGCCTTACTGACAGTCCCTTTTACCTTTGCATCTCCAGCAAATCATACCAGCATGCTCATATCTGTGCCAAGGCCCTTCAGAAAAGCCTTAAGCACCACTGATTCCAAAAAGCAGTCAATGGGAAGCTGCAGCACCACCCCAATGTCACCGTGTCCCCAAAACCAGCAGCCTTGGCTCCACCAAGGCTCATGGTGCCTGAACCCTCCCATGTTTCACAGGCATTTGGGGCTTTCAGCCACGTGAGTTTCCAAGGGCTCAGCCCACTGGTTCAGGGTTTTCAGCTGCAGCAGTTTCCAGTGGCTTCTCAGCTCGTTGTGGTACCATGCTCCTATAATGTTATCAGTGCTGCTTCAATATTATTTACAGTGACTTTGGTTAGGTCTTCCAGTAAAGGTGAACTGAACTTAGACAGGAATTAAACTTGTTTTCCATTAACAACTCAAAACAACCTTTTCTTCCCTGATAATACTGGATTCTGTTATTTGAACTGCCCAACTTTTCTCTGGCATTTGTTAATTTATCTGAAAGCAAGGAATACTTTATGAATTTATATCAAAATCTATTCAACCATTTTTTTAAACACTTTGACTGAGCTCATTCTTTACAATCAATTAAATTCTGTGTGAGATAAAAACACATATGATACATGACCCTAAATCTTCCTACAAAACTACACTGAACTTGTTTTAGGCTGCAGCTATACTAGAACATTACAGAGCTTTGTCCTTTCTTGGCTCCCAGCAAGTTCCAATCATAAGAAACTGTGATTTTAAACCTTCAGAAATAAAGAACAGCAGATAAATTTACTGGTATCTGGATTTTCAGAGTTAGGTGTGAAGCTACACCAGCAGTTAAAAGAGCTAACACCTTGCCCTGCCCTTCCCTGAATTATTCTATAGCTCAGAGTAAAATTAACATTTTATTATAGGTTAAAGCACACAAACTCTTGAGAAAGAATATTTAAATGAAAGCTTTCTCCTTCAGAACTAAAGCAAAAGTTGGAGTTTTCAGTAAATCTCATGTTCAATTCTGTTATCTTTTTATATGACCCATCACCAAAACAGACACCTTATCTCTTCAGCAGACAGATAATCTTACTTGGTTTTATGAGAATTTTTTTCCAAGCTGGAAGCATCAAGTTTATATATAAGCTGTCCTTGTTATCTTCCTTATCATAACCCTCTATAAGATACCACAAAGAACTGGATTTTTCCCATTGCCTTTTAAACATATCAATATTAGTGACAGAATTTTGGCTTAGCTACCAGAAATCATATTCCTCTCTCACTGCATTTTTAAATGACACCCAACCTCCACAATCTGCATTCACAGAATTCTAAGCACATTTAAGCTAAAAATTATTTGCATAATTGCATTTAAATTGGTTATTTTGTCCCACTTCTAGTGCAGTATCAAAAGACATGGAATTTCACCCAAACAAGCACTGAATATTGTAATAACAATCTCTATCCTGCTTACTCTGCACTACTAACTCTTACCTCAAGCAGGTCCACACTAAAAAGTTTTCCCCAAGCAACTAGAGAAGAAATTTTACAAGAAACTCTGAACTGCCTACACTGCATTTTGTAATTATTTTGCTTGAGCACAAATGAAAAAGAAATGTAAAGTAACTTTGGGAAAGTTACTGAAAGTCAAAGAAATCTGACTCTAGTCTAACACACAGTGGTGTCAGTCAAGGACTTTCACAACTACCAGTTTTGATAAAATAGAATAACAAAACATGAAAACTAATTTAGAACATTTGTTCTGTACCCTAGAAGACCACACATACTCACTCAAGCAGGTCTAACCTAGGCAGCAGGAAGTATCCATAGATTTCCCATAAATTTTCTGGTTCAGGAACAGTGATGACAGAACCTGAGGATTTTGCACCAAATTATCCAGCATGTTAGCAAAGCTGCCCACCAGGAGAAAGTGCCCTGGCTGAAGAGGCCTGGCAGGAAATGGCAAAAAGGGAAAAAGCACTCTTACAACAAGGCTGTACACGTGGTTTGCCAAGTGATGGGGATAATGGGGAACAAGGCAGGGAGCAATCTTCTGCTGGGCACTCCCTGATCAGGCACAGGACAGGAGGAGAGCCTGGCTAAGCACAGTGCTAACACCTGGGTACCACAAATGCTGTGCAGGCAGAAGGTAACTTATCTTCACTGATGCCCATACAGAATGGAAGATAAACATTTGTTGTCATGGAGGAAGTACTCATGTATCCTTTGCTGATCAAAAGTACTCCAAATCACATGTAAGCCTGTCATGTGACACCTAAAGTCTCACTAAGTCTCATAAAGATCATATGACTTAAACCTTAAGTCATATTTTTTCCTGCCAAAAATCACAGATCAAAGGTTTAACTGAAGATTTAACAATGAGATAACTCTTATAGCCAGACCACTGAATTTTCAGCCATGGGAATTATTTTTAGCATTTGATTGTGCATGGATTTGACCTATAATTTATGGGCATCAGATCCTTCTTAAGTGCTTAAATAATAGCCTGGGCTTTGCAGTGAAAAGTATTCTGAATACAGTGATCAAATTTAGCATGTTTGGTGTGGCAGTCTTAGACATTGTTTTGACCTTAATCTGCAATACTTTTTCACAGTATAGCATAAAAGAGCAAGTTCTTTTTTCAGCTTTTAGAATAGCAGGGCATCCCTCTAAATTACCAGGTGGAATTTACTTAAAAATGTGAAGAGTTCCTAATTAAGTAAAAAAAAAAATCATTGAATGCCTTGGATTGGATGGGATCCTAAACATCATCCAGTTCTAATTCCCTGCCATGAGAAAAGACATCTTCCACTATCCCAGGTTTCTCCAAACCCCATCCAACCTGGCCTTGAAAATTTCCAAGGATGAGGCAGCCACAACTTCTTTGAGCAGCCTGTGCCAGGGCCTCACCTCTATCAAAGGGAAGAATTTGTTCCCTATATCCAATCTAAACCTATTCCTTTTCAGTTTGAAGTCATTCCTCCTCGTCCCTATCACTTCATGACTTTTAAAAAGTCCCTCTTCAGATTTCAATTACATAATACAAAAAAATCAACTTATATTTACACTAAATTTTTTCAGTAAAATTCCGGAACTATTACTTGTTAAGAAAACATTGCATGAGCGTGCTAGTTACAATGTGGTAATGAATGAAAAAAAAATTAGCAGCTCTGTTTACACAATTCCATTAATCTTGTCAACAGAAAAGAAGGAAAAGAAACCATTTTCATTAGAAGAAACTATTTCTCTTTTTTCCAATCTACATGAAAGCAAACACATTCCCTTGTTGCCACAGTTACCAGATGACTAAATTGTCCTTAGCCATTTTATGTCCAAATTTATTCCACAAAAATAAAGTAGTTATTCTTTCCCCCTTGAACCTCTTCTTTGATGTATGTTCAAAGGTGGGTGAGCAGGTGCTAAGATTGTTAAATGCTCTTCCCTGCTCCTTCTTTTTGCAGAGCACTGAACCACATTTATAAAACAGCAAATGTTGTCCTGCACAGGTAGAAAGAAATGCCCCAGCTAGGGGAGGAAACCCTTACCTTTCAAAGCAGCATTTCCTAAAGTACCACATGTAAATCACCTCACAGAACCAAGAGGCACAACCAACACATGGAAAAGAACTGGGCAGCAAAAGGGAAGGAGCACAGCTGCCATTAAAGATTTACAGAGTTTCATAAAAGGGCCAACACTGCCTGCAGAGAAGCCCACAAGCAGAGCCTGTTGCTCCTCTCAAAAAATATTGAGCATATTAATTGCATGGTTGGTGCCTCCCTGAAGCTGTCAGCTAGAGTGGAGCTGCCTTTTTGGGGTTTTTGGTTGGTTGGTTGGTTGGTTTGGTTTGGGGATTTTTGGGGGGTTTTTTTTGTTGAAAGTGTTGGAATTTCTAATGAAAAACAAATTCCTGTATGATTTCTGTTATTTTTTCCCCAAACATGAACACAGTGTTCATACTCTATGGCAGGGAGAAGAGGAGCCATGTAGCCTGAAATGTGAAGGTGTTTCTCCAGGAAACATTCACCTGCTCTGATGTGCTGCCATAAGCCCCACAGATTTTCCATATTTAAAAACTAGCGAGACAGCTGGAATCCAAGGCAAAATATGAAATTCAGTGAGTCCAGTTTTCATCTGGTTAAACTAGGGAAGTCTTCACTGAGTTCAGAGACCCCAATTTACACTAAGAAGAGTAGATGTACTTCAGCACTTTTAGTCATTTTGTTAGCTTTTTTCCTACTGCTGGCTGTTAATCCCATTTCATGACAAGTTAAAATTTAATCACCCTTAGGCAGGGAAGATGACAGTGATACACAAAAACCTTTATGATTTTTGATACCAATCTAGGTGTGACTAAATTTGATGTAAAAAACCCACATGCAATCAGTGAATAATCCTAGAACCTCAGAAGGCTTGGTTTATCCAGTTTTTAATTCTAAAGTTTTACATGAGCATATAAGGACAATGGTAGTGCATTAACTTGTTACAAAAATGCACATTTATCAGGATAATTACCATAATTTTAAAATACTAATGATTATGTAAAATTTTTGCACAGACTTCAGTGCTAAATTTTCTAAAGAAGACGCCTGATACATCAAGAAAACAAAGTTCTAATTAGATCAAATTGTATTTTATTTTACTTCATTACCTACTTGTTCAGCTTTCCTTTTAGATGAAAATTTGCTCACCTAAAGGAGGACAGAATTTTCTCCACAATTTATCTTTTATAGTCTATAAACCATCCTGCATGCAATAATTTCAGCTGCTTTTTATTTTAGCAGAAGGGAAATATAGATTCTTTTCAGTAAAGTGTAAGAAATATGTCAGGTTTGTCTTCTGGATATTTCCATTACAGAACAGCTCATTTAACCTATAAGCAGAGATCACTGGAGAACCTGAGGAAAAGAAATCTCTGCAAGGTCATGTCTAAAAACTTACAGTGCACTATTGACTTAGTGATAGCAGAGATTTTCACAGAGTTCTTTGGTGGGAGGAGGTGAGATGCTTTCTTTAGCTCAATAGCATTTCCTGGAAATCCATATTCTGTTCTTTTTTTCTACTAAGACTTTATGTTTCTGCATAAGAAAGTTGAATAACTCAAGTGCTTTCAGGTATTATCTGTATACTGAATCACATTCATTTAAGAGGCAAGTGTTTCTTTCCAATATTTTGCAAATGCTTTATTTTAATTCAGTGGTTTTTTTTAGAAATATATTAATCACCACACTGAATTACAAGAGGATACTAAATGTGGGGTTTTTACAAAATTGTTTAAATAAAACACTCCCACAGTTTCAAAGTTTTTCCTCATAATTCATGAGCATAGCAACACACTGCAGAGAAACCTTTCCCATTTGGACAAATTAGTATTTTCCAATTACAAAGTCTTCTTAGAAATACTTCATCTGATTTTCAGCAGCACCAAATGCCATATATTTTAATGGGACATTCAGTTAAAACCAGGTCAAATTAGGTTATCAGCTTTCAGTGCTATTTCCAAAGTGGTTTTTCTATTGCCATACAAACCATCCAAGTTTTGCAGTACTCTGTCCTGCAACCTTGGCCATATCACCTGCCATAAAACAGAAAGAAAAGGCAGAAGAGCCACAGACTCCTTTTGAACACCAGACAGATAGAAGTGTGACCAGCAGGCTCAGCCAGTGCCTCCAGACCTGCAGTGCAGATGTCAGAGACAGGTCTGTGTGTCTCCTTCCCCACAGAGCAAACAAGATACTCACCTCAAAACCATGTTAGAGTCCAAAGCAGCTGAATTTGTATTTGGGCACGCTGGGAAGCCCTTATCCTTGGTGGGATTTTAAAAAGCACAACAGTACTTTAAATGTATCCCACTGATTTTCAATAGAGTGTAAATCACATCTGTGATTTTTGGAGCTCCAGACAAATGATTGTTTTGACAACATTCTCTCTGTGCTATTAAAAAGCCAGCTTAAAAAACCCAGAGAGTTTATTCATCATCATCAGAAACTAGAACTGTAGAATTTCACACTTTTTAGCAATAAACATTTACACTCAACTGACTCTACAAAAATTTCATTCTCTTAATTTCTTTTTGATTTAAAATGACAGAAGAAATTTAAAAATATGGTAGGAATACATTATCTGATCTATTCTTTTTATCCCTTTAAGGAAGAAAATAAATGTTAGTACAAAGTTGATGGCAAGAAATGAAGAAACCATGAAGAGTGCTTGGTGACAGATGTGCACACCCTCCCATGAAACAAAGTAAGGACTCTGCACTCAGGCCAGGAAATGCTGCCACAAATCTTGACCACCAACACAAGGAACCTCAGGAGTGACCCTTTGGGACTGCCTTTGGCATCACATTTCAGCCCCTTCCAACCTCACAGCCACATCCAGAATATTGCTTGGACCCAGCAGACATCTAGAGGGGAGCAAAACTCTGGGGGATTTTCACATTTTCCAGAGAATCATTTTAAGCCACTCTGGTAGGAGGCTGAACTGAAAATGGCTCAATGGAACGAGGGGCTGCCCATGCCATGGCTGTGTCACACTGTGAAATAACTCTTGTTCTTCCAGGGTCTCTGATGCTGCCTGTGCTCTCTCTCGGAGAAAAGTGGGAGAGGATCTAAACCCTTTCAGAGCAATTTGGGGCAAGAACATGACTCTCCCTTAGCACATCCAGCCATGAGGCAAAGTTTGGGGTAACTGCTGAGCTCTCTTCCAAGTGCTGACAAGTTTTCTGTGTGGATCAAAGCAGGACAGTGTCATGTGGTGATCACGGCCTGGGGATTTGAAGGCAAAATTGTTTGCAAAATCGAAATAAATGTCTCAGTCCTATCACAGTGTCTAGAGAACTGGAGACAGACAGCGCTGGCCCATTTAAGCAGGAGTTATCTGCACTTCCACTCTGCAAAGCCTCTCCCAAGCAGTGTGTCTTTCATCTCCTCCTGTTTCTGAGATTACTGTGTGCTGACAGGAGTGTTTTGGAGTGATCTTAAAGTGCTTTTAACGGGTAACATGCAGAAATAAATAATTCAAGCTTTTCTTCAAGTGTTTCTTTAGTGTCTCAGCTTCCATATAGAGAGTGCTTTTATGGAGTGCTCACCTGTACAATGGGCTGTGCTCTCTGCTAAGTGTTCTGCCCAAATGACTTTTGAATGCTCTTCTAACACAAAGATAGTAGACTTTTATATCCCTACTGTGATCACACCCCTGCTAGGCAAGGGATCTAAACTACTAGACACAATTACTGCCGTGGTTTCTAGCAAAAGTACACACGCTTTACCATTGAACATGCAATATTATGTGAGTTTTTAATAAACGGTGTCTAACAGGAATAGTTTATGGGAATAAAAAAACCAGAGAATTTTTGAAACAAACAGACAAGATTTAATGATTCCAAGAGACAGTAACATTAAAGACCTGAAATTAAAGCTGCAAGCATATCCCACAGCACCAACAGGTAATGTCAAAGTGTGTTAAATTTGTCATATCTGCTGAGAATTATTTATAATAGAATTATGTATGATATGAAATTGACTGGCTATGGTACTTTCTGATTATTTCTCCCTGCTAGCACATGACACACATCAAAATAAATATGCATTTGCTCCTGAAAATGCTGGATATTCTGCTGCCAAGTTTTCATTTAAAATACTCATTTTTTAACACTTGCATGTATGCTCAGGATCAGGCGGTAAAAGCAAGCTACACTTAACATATTCTGTGATTTTTTTCTGACATTTTCTGTAAAAAATACTCATGACTAAAGATTTCAGTAGCTACTGATATGGTTTATAATCCCTTAAAGTTTCATAGGATAGCAGTCCTAAAAAAAAGAAGTGATTTAAACCTCTTTTTCTTCCTTCCTTCATCTCTTTTTTTTTTTTATAGCACAGCCCAGGAACCCAGCCTGTAGGAAAGAAGTCTGCCTGGCAGCATCAAAATTAAAGCTTTCACGGTGTGTTTACATGTCTTGGAGGGCACAGACTACCATACAACTGAGATAAAATTAAACATTTTGGTGCAGGGATGCTCAGGAGTTTCACTTTAGACGACATGCAGTACAGATACTGTTTTTATCTCTGGGTTAACAGCCTGCTCTTGGAGCAAGCTCCTTTGCTTCTGCATCTCACCAGCACATCCACTCCTACCCCACATGAGAGGTGAGGGTGGATGTTGGGGGGAAGCCTGTGGGCTAAAGCAGATTAAAATTTCAGCTGCCTGGTGTAAGGTCAGAGGAACAGGGCCAGGTGCTGCACACCAAACTGAGCACTTACACTCCCTGTGCTGCAGCCTGACCCAACTCACCAGACATTACACAAAAGTAAACACGTTTCAAAGCCTGCTGCCTACAGGAGAGGGGACTGCATGACCCTCCAAGCATCACATTTATGATACTGCAGAATAATGTGAATATATATGGTTTTGGAAAAGTGAAGACAGATAAAATGATGAAGACTGTAGAAAATTTAAGTTGGGTGGTTTTACTCATCTTTCTCAGGATATAAAAATAGTTGGCACGGATCAAAAAGGCAGCAAATCATCCTCCCTGCAACAACAGTGCTGATTTGTCCCAGCAAGGAATAGAAATGGCTGTATGGAAAAGACCTTGCAACACTGAGAGACTGGCCAGCCTGCTGGGAAGACCTGACAGCTTTCCTCAAAAGGTTTAATCTGATTTTAATTGACCATACTGAAGTTTTCTTCCCCTCTGCCTTGTAAGCAGCAGTTGTTTATAAACTGCACCTTCTCTTTTCTCAGTGCAGTGCTGCTCTTGTCAACCCAAGACACATTGTCCTATTCAGCCTTCCTAAATTTCACTGATAGATGTACCAAGTGTAACCTGGTGATAAGATTAGTGGTTAGAGTCTATTAAACATTTCTCGAAAACAACCTTTTCTTGAGCTAATGAGCTTCTAGTTCCACCTGGTTTACAATTTACATATTCAAAAATCCTATTTGACTATATGTTAGAGTGTAGAGATTTATGTTTCCTTTTCTAGTAGATTCTGGCATAATATCAGAGCAAAGTAACGTTAAAAGCAGGGAACTAAATTGTACTGTGTTGTTCATCCATTGCAGGATGAAAGCTTATTTGCAGATGGTAAGGTAGCTTGCACTTCTTGCTTTTACCAAAAGCAGCTGAAACCAGTAGCTAAGGTATAGGCAGGATGATTTATAATACACTGTAGTGCCAGCCTGTCAGCTGACTGCTGTAGAAATAGTTTATCTACACCTGAGGTTTGGCACCTCTTCTCCCACTTTGTCTCACCTGAAAATGCTCAGAGACCAATTTTTCATGCTCTCCTGCTTTTGCTGCTGCTGACAGGAACAAAACCTGCAGCGCCAACCAGTTTTCATACATTTGGGTTTCAGAAGACACTGTGCTAATTCCTATAACATACTTATAAATGCAGAGTAAAAATCTTGTATGTTGGTAATCCTAATTAGTTATCCTGAAACAAGTTATTTAAGGATTGCCTACATGCTTTATTGTCTGTGTTACCTGTCTTTGGGTTTTGGGAGTGCTCAGAAGGGGAGGAAATGGCTTCAGAGGGGCAAATGGGGAGCCCAGAGAGGCAGATCTGTTTGAGGAGAAATGGGGCTCAGGAGGGACATAGCCCACATTGCAGGGAATGGTCCTCAAGTCTCGGGGTGACAACAGGACATTTCTCCTTACAAGCTCTCAAGGGATGGCAAAAGTTCTGAGAAAACTCTTTTTTCCTAATAAACCCCCTCTGTAGCTGTAGGTAGACCCTCACTCCAAGCATAATTTTGATTTCTTATTCAAGTACCTGTGGAAGCCCAGATTTCCCTCCTGAAGCAATACCCTCAAGGAAAGCATTAAAAATACACTTTTCTTGATGTTTTTCAGTAATTCCATCTGTTACTGTTTCTCCATTTTGCCTGGTCAGAGCAATAGGGATCTGACTACAACATCCTTGTTGATCACAGCCAAAAAAAGATTATATGGGCACTTTTAATTATACTGTTCTAAAATTACTTTTATGCTACAATATGTTCTTTGCATTTCAAAGCAAATCCATATGTTAAAATTAAGCACATGCTTTAAGGCTTTCACCAAGGGCATTTCTCTAAGCCATTTACAGACAGCTGCAACTTTGACTGCAGATAAACATTTTTCACCAAGAAGATGAGCTACATTACTTACTTAGCTCAGTGCTGCTCTTTATCTGGCTCCCATTTTTGTGTTCGATCAAACCCTGAATGCCACAAGACAAAAGGAAGATAATCAGATTGTTGTTTTGCATTACTTGGCCTAGATGGTAATGCCATTCAAATGCATTTAAGAAAATCTTTTTGTTTAGATGTATTACAAATCTACAAATAAATCACTGCTTATTTACAAGCTTCATAAATCACTTTCCTCTCCAGATGCATTTTTTTTTCTGTTTAGGATGTAGATAATGTCTATTTTGGAGGGCTCTTGTGAACAAAAGCACTTGTCTTGGACTAAAAAAAAGAAACAAAACCAAAAATAAACCAGTAACCTGAAAATTTAATACCCTGAGGTTCCTTTCATACATGAAATAATGAATATGAGGGAATGCCTCCAAATCTTCAAATTTTCATGTGGTTTACCAGAAAGTCATAAGGTGTCTTGGTAAAAACTGGTCCCAAACTCACTGAGTCAACTTCTAGAAAGTTCCAGAACTAAACTTCAGGCTCTGTTACAAAACCCTGTTTTTAAAGAAGCACAAATGAGAATCCACAGAGCTGTAAGTTCATTTTGTATCAGACTGAATTAAAGCACCTCGGTAATTAAAGACATAGAAGTTGTAATCACTAATGACAACCATCCACAGAGCAGCATGGGGGTGGCACTGGTGACAGCCACCTCTCTTCCCCCAGCAGATCAGCCTGGGACAAAACCATGGAGTTTGGTGACCTGGATCCTAATTTCTTCACAAATTCCTCATGGAAAGCTAATGCATTATTTGCATATGTGCAAACACTGGAGGGATTTTTGTGCCTGCCACTTCAGTCTGCCTCTGGCTCAGCCCATCTATGCCTCCTCAGGCATAAGCAGATATTCCAGAGCAGTTTTGCAGTATCTGTTGATGCTTTAAACACAGGCACCTCACTAACTAGTAGCTTATTAAAAGTTATATATACGTTATTTTTAATTATATTAACAAATTTGGCTTCAGTTTTACTTTCCTGGACAGCTACTCAGTAGGGACACAGGACTGCCCAAAACATCTGCAATACAGCCATGGTAGCTTCTATACAACTCCTGTCACCTTTGGAAATTTTTGCTACTCCAGAAATGCTCTGGAATATTTCAGCCATCTCCATTTCACTGCACCTGATACATTACTTGGCAGAGGAGGAGGTTCCCCCTTTTACAGAACTGGACATGTGAATTGTCTTATCACAGAAGAACAAACTCCAGATCCATGCACAGGTTGCTCGCTTTTTAAAATTTTCTCAGACTTTATTTATCTCTCAATTAACTAATTAATTTGCTGCACACCAAGAATTAGACCAAGACTCTTATTTGGCATCCAACTGAGGCAACACATGGCTGCACTGGGTGGGCTGCAGTGTGATGTGGTGAGCTGGCTGAAGTTGATAGAGCTGGAGCACCAGCAACTCCTCCTGACTAAATCTTGAGTAGCCAGCTGAGGGGAAAACATTAAACCAATTTTACTCAATCCTGAGGCTAATTCCTCATTGGAAGCTGGAAATTATGTTACTTGTAGAAGATGAATTCTAAGTGTTGATTCTTGCTTTTTGCTCCCACTTCCTGATGAAAACTAAGCAAAAATACCTGCAGGGCTGCTATGGGATTGATTCTAAAGAAAACATCATTTTCATATCCAAGAGATATCCTCAGAAGGGATCCCATGAGGTGGCTGTGTTTGCAAAGACTCTAAGGCAGTAACATGAGTTTTAGAAGCCAGATTCTGACAGTACCAGGAAGAGGAAGGAAAATGTCATTCTATTCACGGTCTACAAAGCACTACAATTTTTATGGTATTTTAAATTTGTTTTATATCTTTAATGTCAAAACCAGCACCCTCACACACTGTATACTGGGTGTTTTATCACCATTTTCAGTCAAATAAACTTTAATTAGGTTGAGTGGTTTTTAAAAGGTACTTGACATTTTCCAATTTCCAAAGGGGCTTTTGCCTGCAACCCCTCTGTTCCTCTTTTGGAAAGGCCCACAAGCCTTCTGCTGCTCACCTGTTTAATCCTACAAACTGTAACAAATGAAGGGATGGAAAGAGAATTAATATTTATTTGTTTACTCTAAAAATGTCCTACCATCCCTTGGGGGGGCAGGGGCAGGCTATGAAGTTTTACTTACAGAGATATCTTTTAGAACAAAAAGCTTAATTTTTACAGAATAAAATGCTGAATAATGTGACCCCAAAAATTTTGCTTATCTATTGACCTGGAAGAAGGATAAAATATAATGTCAACATAGGTATGAAGAGAAAATCACATGGGACAAGACTAGTTTCTTTTGAGCAGAGATTCTAATCTATTCTAAGAAGAATTTAAGATATGAGTGGTCTGTAAACTTTATATTTTTGCAATTTAGCAGTGAGAAGCACATGTTAGATTACTCATGAAATAAATGCTTGGCAGCCTAACCTGAGCTTGTGTCTTCTTACAGACTAGGAGACAATATCAAACCTTTCAACTGAATCATATAAAGTCTTCTGGATTCAAGTTGAATTGTGTTGCATCTAATTTCCATTTACAAGGCTGTGTATTCTTTGCCAAAATATTCTACATTTGTTAGTTTGGGTTTTTTTACCAAGAACTGGTTAAATTCTTAAACGTGATCTGGAACTGTTCTGAAATAGTAAGAGTTTTAAAGGCTTCACTTGGTTACCATAATCAGCCCTTACTGATCATCAGCTTTACTCCACAATCTGAATCTTTATCTCATTATTAGCATGGGAAATTTGACCTCAGTTCAACTCAAAAACCTTGCAGAGGGACATGGTTGTGCAAAGCGTGAGTACTTCTACCTAAAGTACCATTTCTACTTTAGGAGGAAAAAAAAATAAACTGCCACTTCTAAAAGTTAGATTGAGTGTAAAACATACAAGAGCTCTAAAAATATTTTTCACTGAAGTCTATCTAAAACTTTTTCATATTCCATTTTAAATATCTTTGAATCTAAACAAGTTGAGAAATGCTGCTTATTTTTGGACCTTCAGGGCCCTCAGATGAGCCAAACCAGCATTTTTTTCATTCAAATGTTCCTTGGAACAACACACATGGTAGAACCCAGAGGAATAGTACTTACTCATGTACAGTGTAAAAACTTGCATATTTGTTTTAATTTTTTATGGGTTTTTGGCTCATGTCCTGTCGGGAGGAGGCAGCCAGACCACACACTGACTCCCTGACTGTTTCACGGCATTAGCTATGCTGTTTCATACCACAGGCAACAACCCTGCTTCTGAAAAGGTTTCCATCCACAGAGAAAACGGTCTTGCCATAAAATGCTACAGTTCCCGCTAGAAAATGTAGAAAGGCATATCAGCTAAGCATTTTTATATTGTTAGTTTATGGGCATCTTATATTGCAATATTTGGGTAAAAAAAATGAAGGGAAGGGAAGGGAAGGGAA
>VWYI01024798.1:97486-113276 GCA_013399455.1 Anthoscopus minutus
GAAGGGAAGGGAAGGGAAGGGAAGGGAAGGGAAGGGAAGGGAAGGGAAGGGAAGTTGTCACATAAGAGGGAAGTCTCATAGCAATTGCTTCCATATGAACTCTTGAGCTGAAGGAGTTTTTGTTTCTGAATATTTTTTACTTAGAAACAATATAAAGCCAACACAAGCAACACTCAACTCTGCTTCACTTTGATGACCTCTATTTTTCAAGCTCATTTAGCCTTCTGAAAGGCTACGTCTAGAATTTGCATTGCAGAAAATGTAAATAACTCAAAACATCAAGGAAACATCTTTTCTGTCTCAAAGAAACATCTGATGAAGCAACTTTAGTTTACTCATGAACTGGCAAATCTAATTAAAGGATTCAGGATGTTATAGTGACAGATTTGGACACTTATACATATCTGAGAAACAGTCTGGCTTCAAAGTACAACAGAGAAACTTCGATTCATAAATATTTAACTGAAACATTAATACAAAAATGAGAAAAATCTCCTTCATTCTATTCCCTAAGGAATCTCTTTCCTTAGAAAGAAGTAGAAATAAAACTACTCATTGAAACTAGCAACTTCTAATTCTCACAGATATGGAGGGATTTAATATAAGCATTTGTTTTAAAAAAGCTTCTACAAATTTCCAGTTTAGGAACACAACATGACATTTGAGTCATGGAACCCCAGAATGGTTTGGGTTGCAAGGGCCCCTATAGATATCTCACTCCAAGCTCTCTGCAATGGTCAGGGACACCAGTTTGCTCAAGGGTGTCCAGTTCTTCCCAGAGCTTGTGGCTACACCTTCAGCTCTGCCCCATGGCTGTGCCAGCCTTCAAGGTGCCCTTTCCCAGCTGTGTAAGAACTGTCCTCAGAAGCCAGGAGTGTGTGGAAGGATCCAGCTTTGTCACTCCCTGCTCACACAAACACTGCATTTGTCATTTCAGCTGCAGGTGCAAGTGAAAAGCGACACTTACACCTCTCTCAAAAGACCTGTCCCAGGTACCTTCCAGTCCTAGGAGATCTCCCATGGAGACCTCAGCCAAAGGGCAGGTAAATCTCATCAGCTGCTCTTTTAAGGAGATGAAGGCCCTGGTGGCTCATGGCAATTGCCCCTTCTGCTTCAACACCTCCCTATCCTCCTGTCCTTCTGGCTGACAGACCCCACCGTCCCACCAGCACATCTGCAGAACCAGGATCTTCTCCATTCCTTTGCCTGCGCTGCCTTGTGCTGGTCCTCCATTTTCACAGCCACACTTAATTATAGAAAGAGTGCCTGATCTTCTTTTAACCAGTAAAACCTTCATCCAAATGACTGTTGCAGTACTGTATGTCTGTTAGGTCACTAATTACTAAAATGTTATTGGACCAGAACCCTAAAGTGAATCTCATAGCAATTAAATAAAATTTAGAAGCTGGCATTAAATTCACATAATCATTGGCAGGCTACAAATCTTACCTGTCCAAGAGCCACCTACCGAAATGGGATTAAAGAGAAGAAGATCAGTGGGAGTTCCTATCATCACACTAAATCACAAAGCCACCCGACATTTTGTGTGTATTTAATGTGCTTGAGAAAAGCATCTTCCAGCCATGGCAGAAAAGCCATCTAAGCTTGCTCTCCTTGTAGTCATTACCAGCACAGTCATATGATTTGAAAGCAGTTTTGAAATCAAGTAACAGAGGGTACAAGCCCATGGTCAGGTGTGAGCCCATTCCAGAAGCTGAGAGGCATCAGATGGGACAGTGGAACTCTCTGTATGTTCCCACTCAGATCTGATCATCTGAGTCCACCAGGGTACAAAGATGTCTCTGTGCAGGGTGTTCCCATTCCCAGCATGGCCCTGTGAGGCTGCTGCACCATGGAAAGAGCACCTGCACTGCAGCCCTGCTACTGAAACCTGAGAAAAACCCAGACGTGTTAACTTCCCTTGAAAACAAACTGCTGCTGAGCTTCTGCATAGCAAAACTGCTGTTGTGCTGGTTATTGCTAGTTATTTATCAATTATACTCAGGATCTGCAGCAGATTTCAACAATTACTCTGGTCTTACTATCTGATTCCATCCACAGTTCATCAGCACACTGCTACAGCGTGCATTATATATGCTGTATGTTCCTCCAGCATGCTCAGTGTTCTATGAAGAAATGATGCATCCAAGAAACCCTAGAGTCTGCCTCAAAAAGTTGTACAATCAAGTTTCCCCATAAGATCATTTGCTGCATGTTGATTGCACTCAACACCACCAGCTTTCATCTCATCAGCGAGCTTGGATCGTATCTTGCCTTCAGGAAAGAAGGGCAAAAATCTTTGTAAGCCACCACTAAATATAAAGCTACATTATTAAGAAACATTACTCAAACTCCTTCAGTAGAGCCAGATAGATTTCTCAGCTCTGTGGCATTTCTCACTGAACAACTAACAAATCAATCAAATGTGGTTGGACAGGGAATATTTTCATTCACTTTTTTGTGTCCCGCCTCTGTTCTTCACACAGCAATGAAGATCAAAACTACATCAGCTCATTACCTTAACAACGCAAAGATAATGAAATATTCTTCATAGTAATATTCTTTATTTACAGAATATGTTTTCTCCAAATTTTAGATCCTTCTGTCTCTTTAGGAAAGGTGAATACAAATACCTCCTGGCTGAAAGAAAAACAAACAAACAAACAAACAAAAAAACCAAACTGAAAATCCAAATAAAAAAGCACCTTTGTTCTGCACCTTGTCCAAGACCCTACAGATGACCTATAGAGAAATCACGAGTCACCTACCCAAGGACTCTGTCCTCTTAAAAATCAACAGAACTTCTGCCACTTTGTCTTAGAAAGGAACAAGACTGGTACTTTTCCTCTTGAATACTGTATTTCATCTGGGTATTGAAAAGAGATAGGAACCCTCAAGGTCTCATCACACCAAGCCCTCAGCAGCTCTGTGCAAGATATTTAAGTTTTCTTTGTCTAAATGTCCATCATAGAAGGGAATTAATAGTGCATAATTGCTCATCATGTTTGCATGAGGCAAGAACATGACCATGTCTTGATGTGTTTTTTGAAAATGTAAATTGTCACCTATGGAAACTCCTAAGTATCACAGACCTTACTCAGAAAAATACATGCAAGAAAATGTCTGAAAAGAAGAAATTTTGATTAAATAATGACTGTGAGATTAGATCTGTTATTAAAAAGATAAAACCCATCTATTATCTAGCTTTTGTGTATGCCAGGGATATTCTCCATAAATCATAATGAATAAAGTAGTCACATAAAATAATACTGAATTCAGAAGGGTTATCAGTGTCATTTTAGTATTACCTCTTAACTAGCTTCATTATCTTATAAACTTTTTATCATCTTTTTTTTAAGTGTCATTTTGAGAAAACACTGAGAATCAGAAATTTATTTTTAAGTAAGCTCCCTTACTGAAAATGGTTGCAATATTTTATCTCTTTTTCTCCCCTTTTTCTCTGAAAGATTCATCAGCTCAACTCATTACCACTACCTTTTCATCTACATGAGAGTTGTCCACAGGCAGTAGGATGAAAAATACAGTATAAAGAGAAAAAAGTTACCACAGAGCAATGTATGCACAAACCACATTTTTTTCCATCTCTTCTAGGCTCCCTCCCATTAGATGGGAGAGGATATTATTGACAACTCTGCTGTGGTTCATAGCGATTTTAATTTTCTCCTTTTTCATAGAATCATGGAATAATTTGAGTTGTTAGGAACCCTTAAAGTTCAGCTAATCCAACCACCCCGCAGTGAGCAGAAACCTCAACTCAATCAGGTTGTTCAGGACCCCATGAAATCTGACATCCAGTGTTTCCAGGGATGGGCTTTCCACCACCTCTCTGAGCAACCTGTTCCAGTGTTTCACCACTGTCATTGTAAAATAGATCCTTATATCTAGTTTAAATCTACCCTCTGTCAATTTTAATTGCCCCTTTCCTCACCCCAACAGCTTTTTCCCATGCTAAGAAGAGGAAGTGTTGCTCTTTAAGTGTTGCAAGGCTGCTCCGAGGTGTCCCTGGACACTTTCACAACACCTTGGCTCCAGCCTGAAAACTCCCAGCCACCTCTGCTGCTGCTGGCATCTGGCCACTGCCTGGCAGACAGGAACTTTGATGCTTCCACAAATACTTTTGGCATAAAATCATATATTTGGCATCTTCAGCCTTAGGGGCAAAGGATGATCAATTCCAGCCTGGATATTTTCTTGGAAACTAAAATTATCAAAAATAACGATAAAAAAAAAGCTGTTTGTGTGGTATGCAGTGGATTGATGCACTGCAGAACTGAGTTCACTAATAAAACAAGTATCTTGGGAGTAATTTCTTATCCATTAAGACAGCTTATAATTGATTAATGATGTATACAGTCTCAACATTTTCCTTTTACTGAACATTTTCATATTACAATGCCCAGAAATATAGATTTGGTCCATCTTATATCAACTCTCATCTGCTATGCTTTACTCTGTGTCAGAGGGAATAGTCATTACTGTTTAAGAATATCATCTGTATTAGACAGAGAGCCATGAGAACCTACAGCTTATATCAAGAAACTGCCCTCCAGCCTTTACATATTTACAATTTGCATTTATCTTTTTAAGCTTTCAATAAGCAATTTCTCTGGGATATTTCCTCTAAGATGTTTTATTGTTTGTTTGCAGTAATTTAGCTGCTTTATCAACCACTTAGATGATATATTTACTCAGCTACTTCATCTAGAACATGCTTCCTTTTATGTCTCATGATCTATATTGCACTTTCTACAGCAGAATTGTAGCTGTTCAATAATTTAAACTTTGACATTATGAGACTTTGTCAAATATTCATAGTACTAATCTGGGAACTCTTATACCATCACATACTATTATACTCTATTATAGCCTATACCTGTAGGTATTCAACACTTTAATTTAAAAAGTTAAACTATAAATGCTGATTGTGTAGGTGTGCATGATCAGTCAGACAAGTCATTATTCAAAGCAGTTATTAAATAGAAATGAAAATTTGTGTTAAACTGTAATGTTGGTAGTTTTATTCCTATGCTCTAAATGCAGAAATCATTAAAGACTGATCTTTGGGCTTTCAGATACTTCCCTGTCTTGCTTGTCTGCAGTAACAATATAGAAGAAATACTGGAAAGTAATTGAGCACATTGAACCCCTCCTCAAAAATAATTTTCCTAAGCAAGAAGGCAGCTTGAGAATTGTTAGTGTTTTAAAAAATACCAAACCATAAAAAATAAAATTCTTCCCCAAACCCACTGTATCAGTTGCAGGCACTTTTCCAAAATCTTGCAGTGCACTTTTTCTGCAGTGTGTGCAGCACTCATCAAACGAGTACACACTATTGTTCTGACTACAGTTTAAAAAGGAAACATAAAAATCTTGAGTATCAGTTATTATTTATTTTCCATTCAAACTCATTCTTTGTAAGTTCCATGGCATCTTTATTTTGTAAGGCTAGAGTACTCAGAGGGTGACACACACAGAAAATACATGTTTATAGATCTTTCTCAACATGAGACATAACTTCTTCAAAATCCTGCAACGATGATTCTTTTTCTTGGTCAGAATTTGGTTCTAAATTGTTTAGAATTGAAGTTATAACAATATGTTTTAGGAGGAAAGATAATAGGTTAAAACTTTAAAGCTTTTTCAACTATTTCATGTAAAAATGCAAACCAGTTTAATTACAGAAATCTTAGGTATAATGACCTGAATTCTCTATTGGCACATCTCTCTTGCAGCATCAGGCAAGTTACTTCAGCAAGCAATTTTATGCACAACATTCATTCTGAACATTGCCTTGGACTATAAATGCATTTTTTTATGCTACTCAATCCAGTATAAAAATGACAGAGCTGTGCTGGGAACGCAAAGCCTGGTAGGGAATGAGCCTCTTGCTTCCATGTGTCTGGAGCTCAATACAAATATAACTTGCCTGTCTCAGGATTTTTACAGTGACCTTGCAGAATTTCAAGCCAATTTGACAAGAAACAACTTAAAAATCAAAAATTTCTGACATAACGTAATTTTAGTTAGACCTCATGATATAAACCTCTTTCACAGCATAACCACCAACACAATGACTTGGTATTTAAGTACTGGATGTGGAAAAGCACAGCTGCCCACCAATAACCAAGGGGACAACAATGGTCATCTAAAATCCTTTTTCTACATTCAAGAGCCCTCAAATTTGAACAGGGCTTAGTGTTATAATTCTGATGATGTTGGTAAAGTTCTTTGAATCTATAAAATATCTGTAAAGATATCTCAAAAAATTTCTTTGCATGGCATTAACTTTTTGATTGGTTTCACCACTAAAGGTGACCTCTCTTAGGATGCAATTAATGTCACCAGGGACTGAGGGAAAAGAGGCATCCAGAGAGTATGGGAAATGTTTAGAGAGGCACAAATACTATGAAAATAGAAAACCACTGATCATTGCTTAATTATTTTATGGATTTGTTCACTTAGCGTTTGTTTTCCCTCTGCGAGTATTTGCATAATCAAGTTGCAGAAACATTAATGTTCTTAGAAAACACGGTACAGCTGTTGAATTATAAAACTGAGATTTCTCAAACTCCAGACTAAATCTGTACAAAAACGTTTACTGTAGGCAAATGTAGGGAATTCAGAGCTTAAAAATCATCACTAGGAAAGAGAACTATGGGTACTTGTATATTGAATCTTTAAACAGAGAAATCCATGGTTGTATTGACTCCCAGCAGCCAGATAATATTGTGTGAAAAATTAGTTGAAAAGGTTTTTAGTCTGAGCACAGTCCTGTCACCTCAGAAAGCAAAAATCATCCCAAACCATAGAGATGCTCATATGAGCAAGGTATGTATGATGTGCCATCAACAGACGTGTCTCCTGAGGCCACAAGAGTGGCTCTGAGGGATTAACTTTTCTCCCTCTTCTTTTTCTTCAGTCTTTTTCTGCCATATTCTTTTTGCCTCCTTTCCCCCCAAAATTACTGCTGAACAGAGCAACAGGGTGACTAAGCCAGAGCCAGCTCCCCCAGGCTGCCCAGGCACCGGCACCATCTCTTTTTCTGCCACAGTGGTTCACTTGCTTGTGATTCTCCAGGCAAACAACCCACAAGGACTCCCACTCAGAAGAAAACAGAAAGCCACAAAGGAACAGTGAGTGAGAGGCCTCAGCTCCCCTCGCTGCTGCGCTGAGGTCACCCTGACCTTCAGGCAGCTGGGTCCGCCTGCTAAGCCATGGAAAGCTTCCTTCCACCTCCAAAGAGAAACAGTTAACCTAAAAAGCCAGCTTTCATTCCATGAAAAAGCTCAGCAGAAACAGTTGCAGAATCTCTGCCTGGATGAACAGTTACCACCAGAGGAAACAGAACTTAAGAGTCCACCCCAAACTCCAACTTCCCAGTTTTCAGCTCCAGCAAAAAGACATCATGTCCTGTACACACAAAAAAAAAAATAAAATCAACTAAGAAATTATGATATGTGATATGATATGTGTATAAATTACAGCAAAACAACCTTTAGTCAATCATTCCAGCACTGCTAGAATGGTTTTTTGGGTTTGGATTACCAGGAAAGTTGGGGAAATGATCCTTACAAGCAGCAGAAACTAATACGTCCCACAAGGAGAAAATGCAGAAGCATAACAATTTCCTTCCAGCTTCTCAGAGCAGCAAGTTAGGACACAGATTGAACAAACACACTATTGTGCTGCTCAGTGCCACCAACACACACTGGATTTGCTTGTAAGGGTAAAATGTGAGAGATGGGAAAGCTCAAAAGCTTTGAGGGGTTGATTCCTTTTAGTGTTCAGGATCTGCGCTGATATCTCAGAACATGTTCAAACTTAATTTATACTGACAACAGGCAAACAGGTTAAAAGGAAAAGTCTCCTCCCTAGCTTTATCCAAAAAGACAAAGTCAGCCCTAAGTCTTCCTGCTGTGTTGTGGGACCAGCCTTAGCGCAGGTTTCAGGATGCCAGGCTGTGAGAGCTCACACAGAGCCCACGTGGATCCGTGTGTGCCAATGCTCCCACAGTGCCCACAGAGACTGGGGCATGGCAAAGCCAGAGCCACTGCAGCCAGAAAGCAATTCCAGAAACTGCCCAAGCCCCAGGAGGCAGCAGGGATGGATGGGCCATCGGGGACAGCCACCACATTTTGTGCCTTCTCCCCTCCTCTAACCAGAAAGAAGAAATACAGAAAAACAGAAGCAGCTTTTGGCTCTGTTATCAGGCACAAAGAATTATAAAAGCTATTTTTTAACATGATGGTCATGTCTGCAGGTCATCTCTGCAGCAAATATGAGCAGCAACGTTTGTGGCACTAATCCCATACTGGCAGACTGATGCAGCTTTCAAGCTGAGTAAGGGTTTAATGCTCTGAAGGGAAGGGAAAAAAAGACTTCTTTTAGATAAATTGCTTAATTGGGAAGTCAGGAACTCTCCTGCCTAAGCAATTGATTTTACAAAAGAAAAAAAAGTTTATTTCAAAATGTAAGCCTGCTATTCATCTATAATACCCAGGGAAAAAACTAAGCCAAGGGATAGACTCTTGCCTTTACATAGCTGAAACCACAATTTAAAAAACATAAATAAGGATAATAAACAACTATTTAAACAAATATTCTTCATTCCTTGACTGTTGTAGTGAAGAGCAAATTCAGAGACAGAGACACTGTTCCAGACCTCTGACAGATCATTTACCCAGGCAGCAGGGACTGATGAAATGGGGTCCCCAGAGGAACACACAGATCTCACCACTGGCATCAAGAGATCAGCTCCCCTTAAGCTAATGGACTTTGGTGCATTGACTTGCACAGTGCTGCAGACCTCAGGGAAAGGCTCCAGCACCATCCCCAGCCCCAGAGAAACCCCTCCCTCTTCTGCAAGAGCATGAAGAAAGAATTATTTATTTTAGCATTACTGCTAAATTTGGACAAAGATTACCAAAAATCTATCCGTGTATGCTGCTCAAACCTTTTCTTAAAAGGGAAACATTTGCATAATTATAACTTTCCCAACAAACTCATGGGTTTGGGCTTTTATTTGGTTACTTTTCCATGTTACTACACAAAACAGTGGACTTAATTATAACAAACCTTGTGTATATATTTTTCTTTTTCCTCATATTGCCTAACTCTTCCAAATATATACATATACATCTCTTCCAAACATATACATTTATCTATGGGTTTTTTCCCCAAGCATGAAGCCTGCAGACACTCTGCTTCCTTGCTTCTGGGGGTTCCACAGTGAATGAACTTTGCAAACCTCATCTCTGTCACTTCTCAAAAAAAGTACATTATCTCTGTCTCTTGGTTTCTCTTTAGGGCTGTGACTTTCTGCAACAACTGTGACAGGTCAGACCCAGCAATGTAATCTAACCCAGCAGCCAACATCCCAAGAAACGTCTCCTCAGCTGAAGCTAAAATACAATACCCTGTGTTCTGATCCCTCTTGACTTGCCAGCTGCCATTAGCAGCCAGTCGCACTCGGATTCCGTCTCCTTGAAACTCCCTTGTCTCTGCCTCCTCCTGCCAAGCTGCCGCCACTGCCTCAAGGTGTCCTTCAGATATCATCTCTACTCCCTTCTCAACTTTCTGCAAAACTTCCCCAGGGCTCACCTTCCCCATCCTTTTCCCTTGGTAAGGTCACACACAAGCTCAAACTGAACAGCCATCTCCTTCTCTCCAGTTCCATTCGCTTCCTTTTTTAAACCGTAACTTTGGATCATCTTTCTGATGTATCCTCAGGGAAGAGGTCAGCCCCTCAAGGCCAGCATCAGTATCACTAAGCTTTAAACATCTTTAGACATTATCCTGCTACCATGGAGGCCCCAGCATGCTCCCTCCCTCTGGCACTCCTGATGTGGAGATGATGGGGACCCACAGCACATGCCCACCATTCAGCTTGGGCACTGGAGCTCCCTTTGCCATCAGCACTGAGAAATCAGCATTTTAAAGCATAATTCACTCAAACTATTTCACTGGTTAAACATAAAATGAAATAAATCACACCCTCATCTGTAGCAGTTGCATTAGCTTCACAGCTCAGGACTGTGGAAAGTCTTTAATTAAGCTGATGACTGATTCTAGGTATCCCTTCCCTCAGCTCCCTTGGGTTGGTGCATATTGCTGTGAATCACTCTTGGTTCCATTCACAGTGTAACAAACCTGCCTGTCTCATTCTCTCTCTTTGAAACAAAAAGCCCCCAAGGCATTCTGCCACATCAGGTGCCTCATTTTTAAGAATCACAGAAGTTAATTTTGCTTCACTTCTGGCACATGCTGCCAGTAACACTGGGTGTTGTCAGCACGTGAGAAGTCAAAGTCACTGATCCAAAAACCTGTCAAATGATTAACACAGCACAGTCACAAACCTGGATGCTGCATAACTTAATATTCATAATTCAATTTGAGGACCTCAGATAAAAAATCTTGAAACAGGAAAGGTCCTAAGCAAATTCCAAAGCAATGCTCAGGTGTTAGACTGCATACAGTCTTACTCTGATAAGCTTAAGAAAGAACTACTGAACATAATAAGCATAAAAGTTTCTTAACACATAGTTAGTAAAACAGTTTTGGATTAGAGAATGAGAAAGATTAAATTCCTCATGATGTGGTATCCATTCAGGAAAGTGTTATGTAACACTCATAGACCCATATCTTAAGTGACTTCAAAGAGAATCAAACTTAATGCCCTATTCCTTAAAGTAATGATGGGCTGTAGGAAAATATTCATATGATTACAATCCAGGAAAGCAGTAACTCATTATTAATTATAATTTACCACCATGTTCATGCATCTTTGTGTTTATTAGTTTTAAAGTGACTGCCCTCTAAATTCCTATGATCAGCATTACACTGAAAGCTATGAATTGTCTATATATTAGAGTACATGAGGGAGGTTGGCTATATATTACATATATCAAACCTACACCACAGAATCAGTACATACTCATGTATACAAAAGCACTTGCACTTTTTGCTTATTGCTTTTAAGTTTTATGAAAAGAGCAGGGAATTAAGAGTAGAAAGCTTTGAAAGCATATTGACAGTTTGTAGGCAAGGAAGTGCCAGCAAATACACCCCACCAGCAAGGTCACAGCAGGCAATGGGACTGAGAGACCCCGAGCACTTCCATCCTGGCTGTGGAATTCTGGGCAGCTGCTGCTGGGACACACTGGGCCTGAGCACCAGACCTATGGAGATATTGTGCTGCTCCTCACAGCATCAGCTGGGGATTTGATAGCAAATCTTGCCCGTTCTCTCTCTCTTTTTTAGTTTTTATCTAGTACTAGTTAACTAATCTTGATGGTACCTTTGACATGGAGCAATTCTTTATTCATAGAATGGAAGGGGAAATTATAGGCATTTCAAATGGGTTTTCTTCCTCTTTCCTGTCTCTTCATCTTCTTATGGTGATGGACTGACTGGTTTTAATTGGAAAAGGCCACAGTTATCCTCTGATAATACATATGTTGGCAAGGAGACTGAAAAAATACAGAAAGGTAATACAGAAATAGGAAGATTTAAAAGTTGTGATTTCTTCTTCGGATTTTCACCAAGAGTTCTCTTGCTTGTCTTCCCCACAAATATGTATGTGTCATCATGCACGTAGTTTTGGTCTACAAAATCCAGATAAATCACGCCAGCAGCTCCACTCAACAAAAATGCATTCAGGCAACAACACTTAAGGTATTTCTATCATGCTCCAAGCCAGTCTCTTTGATGAGTGCTGTAATCTATAATTTTTTGAGTCTCCTAAAAGGTCACTATACACCCCCAGACAGAGTCTCAAGAACGGAATAAACACAGAAGTGTTACACATTTGCTAATTGCTTGGAAAACAGAAATCTTTACTTTGTTCTAAGTGTGCATTTAGAGCTGGCCACATCCTGAAGGTGACAGTGAGCTGTGTCCCCATGGCCAGGCTGCCTCCCGCTCCCTTGCCCTGGCCTGGAACTGTGGCCCCTCACACAGCAAGACAAACATGTTCACACATGGCAAAAAACTGCTCAAATTCCATATTGCCTGAAACAAAATACCATGCAAACCTATTCCATTTAAATGTATCACCTATTTGGGGTTTTATTTTTGCATTATTATACTGCCATAGACTGTGTTCCTACCAATTACACAGCCCTGTATCACTTTTGCTCTTTGCTATGTAACCTGGCTAGTTCATAATTGAACACTCACTGAGATTATCTGTTAGTGACTTGCTTTTGATGTAATGGATTCCAGAAATGCTGCTCTCATTTTAAGGGATTTATTTCCTAAGCAGCTGGTAGGTAGATTGCAGTGATTCTCCTATCTGCAAAAGCTCTGGTGTGTGCACATCCTGTGGGCATTCAAAGATCCAACCTGAAGTTTCAAGCCAAAAAGTGTGGACTGAGCAGCCTTTATGACCAGGAACAGCTACATATGAATCTCTTTCTCTCTCTGTAGGAGGAGATATGTTTGCAGTTTGCAGGAGTGGGCAGATGTTTCCTTGGTTTAAAAGAAATTAGTTTCTCTAAACACATAGAAGTCCAAAGGGAACATTACAAACCCTCTTGAAGTCTTTGCTCCTCAACCTAATCATAAATAAAAAAACTATTATTAGTACACCACTACTTATCAATTAGCAGGTGCTAAAACACTACAACAATAAACCTGAAATGTAAAAATTGCTGATGCAGTCCCTGGACACTGATGAAACTTGCTGCAGAATTTTTGCTAAGGACATATCTGCATTTTCCTTTTATAGTTTACAATCTAAGAGCTAATGAATAAATAAAAGTGAAAGGAAGGGAGGAAAGAAAGAAGAGTAAAAGGTTATAACATACATATTATATTACACAGTAATTATGTGCTTCTGAAATGCCAATTAGTAACTCCTTCCATGATCCAGCTCACAGTCAGATCAATATGAGGTTGATAACAGCAGAGAGTCGTAATCTGGTAAAAAATATTTTATTATTAAAGAAAGTACAAAGCTACAGAAATATTAGCTTAACTTCACTTTTATTTTCTGTAAGAGCAAATTGCAGCCATGACTGCTTTAAGAGCAAGACAAAGTTTTCTACTCCACAGTCCCCGTAAATTTCACACAGATGTTTGGTTTGTTTTCCCAGCTAGCCAAGATAATTATTATTTTCTATTTTCTAGGTTGTGGAGTTTTTTCTTTCTTTCCTCTGAGCAAGGCAAACAATGTTTCCACAGAATTTTTCTCTGTCAGAGGAAAAAGAATGTTGAAAAATTATTTGGGCATCAGAACAACATGGAAGTGCACAAAACTCAGTGATTCTCCAGGAAAAGCTAATTTGCTTGCCGTGTTGACAAAATGAGCCAAAAATGTGAAAAATAAAACAAATTTCATAGCTACGGGGGGATCCTGGAGTCAACATGTAACAATACAGAAATAAGGCAGATATCTGGCATTCCCAGCTAGACCCTAAAAGTTTTTGTTGCACATCTCTGAGTGAAAGATCAATGTTCAGAGTAGTGTCAGCAAGGTGGTGAGGTTTGCTATCATCTCAAAACAAGATCCCAAAAGTCTTAGAGGTAAAAGGAGATTTCTCATTTTGTCCAAGGGATTTGGTATCTTTAGGATTTTTTTCTTGCTCAATATTTATTTTCCTCTGTCTGTTTCTCTGTCACCAAACTTGCTTTGGATGCAGTGCACTCAGTTCTTGGACACAAAAAGTTGTACCCATCCCTCAACAAAGAAGGGCATGAGAAAGGGCCAGGGCTGTGCCTCCACCCAGGCACCAGCCCTCCTGCAGCCAGGGTGATCCAGAGAGGGAACTGGCACGGATAAAGTTTGCAGGGTTCAATTCAGTGGATAAGTGGATCATTCTACTTCTTGTTCTGTGAACCCAGAAGTTTATTCTGTGTTACTAAGCAGAGACTGGCTGATCCAAAAACCACTGAGAAGTAACATTGCATTGATATTAACACGCAGGAGACGAGACGCCACAGCTTTGTGCGCTGAGGAGAAACATAAGAGGAATAAAAGAAGAGCCTTTAGGGATTTCTTCCAATAAGTGAAGTTTTCCTGTAACCTTTATTCTTGAATCTTCATAACTGCTAGACACTGTTTCTTGGGAAGTCATGCTTAAAACGCAATTTATATTTACCTGGTCAGTAATTTCCAATACAAGGTCCTCATTACCATAGGAAAGTTACTGCTCCTCTACCGCCGTAAATACTTTCTCATGGAATATCCATTGGCTCAGCATTGAAGCACTTAAAACTATTTATAAAGCACATTTTACACCTGACACATAGAATTAAGAGCAGAAAAATGAGACAGTTTTCTAATGGCATCAGTATTACTGTGTTGGTTGTAAAATGGACTCATGTCTAGAAGGCTCTGATTCATGTTCTCTCTTTTTGAAGACTATTGACTCCTCTGGCTCTTTTTCTTTCTTTTTTTTTTTTTTAATGGCATATTGATATTGGTGGTTGTTGTTGTTTTGGCTTAGAAGTCCAGTCAAATGAATTTATTTAATAAATGTTTCTGGCAGTGAAAAATTAGAACTGGCTGTTCCAAACATAACAAGAGAATACTTCCCGGAGCAAGAACCACACTGCTCTCTGTTCTCTAGTACTTTCAGAGACAGACCTAGAGAAGATGAAATGGTTTTAAGCAATTTAAGATTATATTTGCTGACTCTTTGAAGTAGTCCACGGCAATTGTAATTCATCACTTCTCATGACCTTGCCCATTTGGGCATAAACTAGGGGGCTGTCCTGTGGTGTGATGGACACGGTCACACCTTACACAACTGGTGATCAGAGCCACAGGTAACCCCCCCTGCCCTCTCCCTGAGCCTGCAGACATTCTGTGGCACTGATCATACACTGCACAGCCTAATGCAGCCTATATAAAAATGACAGCGTTAATCGAAGATTTATACCTTTAATCCCCTCCTGCCTCAGCTCTAAGTCTTGATTTTTATTCCCAGCACCAACGGGATAAAGCCCAACTGAGAATTTCCTAACATGATGTGAAGTTCAGCTGCTCCTTCTGAGAACCCAAACAAACCCCAGACCCCTCAACTCTGCAGCACAGGGAGTGAGGCGCCAGCAGGTTTCCCCACTCCACACAAACCCGAGCACAGCCTGGCACCCACTGCCCCGAGGCACCGACAGAAAAGCACTCAAGTGAACTCTTCAGGCTTTCACATCATTTTATGAAACAAAATAGCTAGTGTAAAATTTCTCGATGTTTTTTCAGGACTAGAAGTCATTAATCAAATATTGTCACGGACTGCGTTTTTATTTTATTTCAGGAAAAAAAAAAAAAAAAAACAAAAAAAACCCACTTATTTCTGCAGAGATGCTTCCTACTGAATACCAATCCGGTAAGGGATTTCATTTTATCACTCTAGAGTGCAGTAACTCATCTAGAAAGTAGTTTTCAATCAATGCAAAGGCGGGATGGTGTCAGAGGTTGGGCAAGAAGGCAGTCGAGGACAGAGCCCGCTATTCCCTCGGCTCTTCCTCAGGCACGATCGCCCCCCCTGCCCAGCCAAAGCACCCACCCAACTCTCCCGCACCTGAGGACACCGCCACCAGCAGCAAACACACCGCCTCATCCCGGACCGTCCTGACCAGGCACCACCAAAACCGCGTCTCACAAGCGCAATTCACACCCCTCGAGCGGAGCCTTTGCCGTGCCGGCACTGCGGAGCAGCACTTCGGGAAGCACAGCAGCTCCGTGCCGAGCCGCCGCCTGCTCGGGGCGAACTTGGGCACGGCCGGCGCAGGGCAGGGCTCGCTCGGAAGCTGCCGCTGCCCGGGA
>VWYI01024798.1:113477-157547 GCA_013399455.1 Anthoscopus minutus
CAGCCCCGCGCTGCGAAAGCCGAACCCCGCAGCGCTCTCAGCCTAGATGAGTAAGACTGCAGCAGAAAGTTTATGTTGGCTGCTCTTTCCTTCGTGCTCCACTGGGTTTTTTTCCTTTTTGCCTTCCCCGTTCCCTCCTGCCGCCTCTTCCCTCGGTTCCAAAGAGCCTCCAGCCCACTGCGGTACCGGGATACGGGCGCGCTTGTGTAACACAGGTACGAGGCACCCGCACCAGCCTCACGGACCCTGCCCGAGCACTTTCCGAAATCACTGCGCTCTGTTAAGTACCACAACAGCTCCACGCTTCCCTATGGAGCAGAAGAAATGCATCTCTAATTAGACTTTCACCCAAATAACTTTCAGGGGGGGTTGGTTATGGTACAGGCTGAGATTCTGTGCCCTCCAGACTCCTGAGCAGGACTTGCCAGAAGCACAAGAATTCTCTTTCTGTGGGTCCAACCCAGAGCTGGTGCCAAAGCCAGGCTTTGGAGATGGAATTTGGTAAGTTCTGTGAGCAGATTGTGACACCACAGGCTGATAATGAACAAGCAATATTTTGCATATACATAACATCTTTAATGACTCTTTAGATAAACCTTCCAGTAAAACAAAACAAGGTGTGCCATCCACCAAGGCATTCCTGAGGTGTCTTTGAGGGGTGCACAAAACTGCAGCCAGGGCAGGTAAAGTTGGTTCAAGAAGCAAAGAAGAACGAGGACAGACTATGGCCAGAAGTCATGGCAGAAGTCTCTTAAAGAAACTGCTGATTTGGAATCTCTCACTGCATGAGGCTCCAGCTTCAGACATCTCTGAAGCATCTGTTCTTTCAAGAGGGAGGCTGTCAAGCAGTATTTGCTACCATATCAAAAGTTATACTCCTAGTGCGGGAAGTTATTGCTCAAAAATAAAATTACTTTTAAAATTCAGGCCCTGGGTTGAGCTTGTTTTATGGTTCTGTCTCATTTTCCTCTCCTACTGTCACTCCTTTTTTTTTTTAAGTAATTTGAAAAAAATGTACAAAGCATGAGCTGAAAAAATAGTGATGCAAGAAAATAAAAGTTTTGCTAAAGACTTCAGGCAGCACTTTACTACTTGAAGGTCCATCCCACTCTGCAAAGGAGAAGGCTGAGCTCTCTGTGGTCACAGCTCAACACAAAGGCCAGAAGCACCCTCATCTATGTTTGTAAATCTTGTCATGACTTCAGACATCTGCCAGAGCTCTTTTAAATGGGGCTCATTTTCAGAAGATTTTAATTTCCTGGAAGAAAATATGCTTTATATCATCTCAAACACAATATTCCAAAGTCAAAATTCATTTTGCACACCTTAACTCGGACACAAAGGCAGATGCTGCTGGAGATGAAGCTGGTGAGGACAAGACTGATCTGCTCAGTCTGCAGTAAGCTACTGAGGCAGCTTTGTGTGGGAAAGCAGCCCTGGGTACAAACAACCCCTCCAGAGGTGGGAGAACAGTCAGTGTTATCCAGTGATACTGAGAAAAATATCATTGCCAAAGGAAGCTAAATGCAAAGTAAAGGCACAGCAAGAGGGTCTCTCCTGGCCCAAACTGATCATCTCTGGGCACCACAAGCAAGGCATCCAAGCTGGCCTCTAGCCTGCAGGACTGCTCACATTACCTTCCTTCACCTTAGCAGATTTATTGGATTTTGAGCAATAAAAACCACATTTAGCAAGCGTATCAGAGGCTCAGCAGTGCTCTTTCACCTCTCTCTATCATATGCAGGCAGGAATGAAACTTAATGGGTATAGATGGGGAAAAAAGCCACCCTCACATAAAAATGAGACATGATTCAACTCAAAGATGAGTGTTGAGGAGGAGGGAATGAGTAAATAGCTGTTTGGGTAAAGGGTTAACAGGCTAAGTTTCACCCATACTCTGCCCAAACATTTGTCCTGAGAAGAAAATTACTTCAAGGTATTGTCACCAGGAGCTCAAACAAGCAGAGGTAGCCTGGAAGATTCAAAGACGTTCTTCTTCATCTTGAAATATACTTGTGTTTAACAATCTCACATGGGAACTACTTTGAGACAAAAGAATGAACTCGTGACAATTTTAGTTGGACTGTGGGTTTTTGTAAGCTTAGTAAATTTAGTTGGTCTGTGGGTTTTTGTAAGCTCCTATAGGAATTTTGTGTAAAGTTTTCATGCTTGATTTTACGCTTCTCAGTGGCTGACCTTCCATGCAAGCCCCAAAACCAGCTATCAGCTAATGGAGAAATCTCTGCCTTATAATAACAACAAAAAAGCAACTTGGATTAAAAAGTTGCCAAAGACAGAGATAAGATCAATAATTTGCTGGCATTGTTTTTAAATGAACTTCTACAAATTTTGAGGTATCTATTCCTAGAAAGTACAGTTTGCTGATTAACCTCCTGCTCTCACAAGGTGGGATCAATTAGAGGATGAACCTAACAAGGACTGGAGCTGTAAAATCTCTATAAGTGTGTGGTTTGTCATTATAAAATATCCCAGAAACAAGGCAGATCAATAGAGTGGGATTCCACAAAATGCCTGCTGAAATCCTCCTGAGCACCACTCTGCTGCTTACTTCTCCATTAATGTCATCCCCTGCCATCCCTCCTGTTCCCTTATGTGGCTGATAATCCTCCATAGGTGTAATCTTCTTTGGGAACTGGCTGCTTAGCAAAATGCAGTTCACCCTGGGTGCTGACTGCTGATGTGAGAATCCACATTAGCCCTGCAAGGAGGCTCTCAAATGTTTCAGTGCCTTTAGGGTGCAATTAAATAGCAGAGTGATTACCAAAATATGCTGGAGAATATTAAAGCTGGGAGCAGATGCCTCTGTTACACAGTGCAATAGAGCAGGTGGCGCTTGCCTGTGTTGGAGTAGCCCCTCAGTGCACTGAACGAACCTCCTTCCTGAAATATTTAAAATGAGTAAGAAATCAACATGATCAGCCAGGAAAGTTGATTAAGCTATCCAGAAAGTCTCAGAGAAAAGAAAATCCCTGCTTGTGACGGAATGCCTGTCCCACTGTCCAAGTGCAGTGAGTGGCTGTGGGCAGCAGAACTGCTGCTGGAGGCAGCATTTCAGAGGCTCCTGATCACTATTCAAGTCCTGCAGTAACCTGCTCTTAGAAACTCTCAATACAGTTCCCCAGCCACACATTTTCCTCCCTCTTATTTTCTAAGCCTTATGTTCTTAAAAACAAAAAAAATCCCCACAACCCTTTCTTCTTTTTTTTTTTTTGGTCACATTACAGGAATTGTATAATCACCATCCTGAGAAATAAAAAATTAAAGTGTATACTGGCAATTATAGATACTTCAAGGCAACATGTTTTTCTTTAGCTGTAGAAAATTATTTGCTCTCTTTTTCTGTTTTATGCAAGTACATAAAATTTAGTCTTACTGCTGCTCCACATACCAAGGGCCTAATTCTGTGCTCACACGTTGGCAGCTATTGACACGAGTGAACTCAATTTCTAATTCACACCATTTCATAATCAGATTACAGACTTCCCTGTTTATGGATGAGGAAGTTTTAATACCACAAGAGAGGCTGACTTGGGATCTCTGTGAGGTTGCCAGCTCACTCAGAATTATTACCCACCAAGGCCCATGCTGTGTGTCAGTGCTGGGCTCATGTGAAACAGAACAGGGCAGAGCCTGCCTCCATTCAGCTACCTAAAAATCCTCTACCCCAAGCAGTTCTCAAGGGAAAGGCCAGCAGCTCTCATGCCCTGCTGCTCATGGCCAGCAAGCTCACACACAGCTCAAATCATCCCAGGAAAAGCTGTTCCAGGAGGATGGCACTGCGACCATGCAGCTCATACGTGCACAAACCCACATGCCCTGCAGCCTTCAATTTGGCTGCAGCTCTTGAAGGGAATGTGAAGGAAAAGTCCCTTGAGTAAAGCACAGCTTCAGGTAGACTCAATAAACCAGTGGGATGCCAGGTTTCAGCCTGGCTGCAGTGCCAGGAGCTGTTGCTGCTGTGCTAACTCACCATGTCTGGTTACTGCAGTGAAGGGCTCCTCTGAGGGGACGCCTCTCCCACTGGGAAAGCACCATGTCATCCCTGCCAGGAGTTCTCATATTAACTGTATGTATGTCCACTCCTTTTAGCACTCCAGAATTCCCTCCCAGCTTACTGTCTTGAAGTTTTGCAGAATGATTTCTAAGCAGCTCAGCATGGTTCAGTAATTAAAATTTTGAACAAAATCAGGGAGAATCCACTCCACTGCCGAAAGACATGCTCAAAACATAAAATCCAGTCCAAAATGTGGAAAGGATGAAGAATCAAATATAGATGTTCCTCATTTATGCTGGCATACATTAGTTATGATTACTTTCTGTTCTTATTCATTGCATTGATTTCAATAGAAAATAGTTAGATTAAGTATTTGTAACTTTTTTAGAAACAAAAGGTCTACTAAAAACTTCAGGTGCACAAAGGAACCATTGGTGCACAATGATTCCTTTACTTAATTTGCTGTAAAGGTGAAGGTGAATTGTATTGAATTACAGCCAGAAAATGAAAAATCATCTTCCCTGTTACAATAATAATGAATTATTTCTACTAGATTCTGCCTGCAAACAGGAGATATCATGAAAATAGATCCAGTATGTCTACATATCATTGATTCAGTGCAGGCAGTACATTGTGAGGAGATGGAAAAAACAACCTGCATATAACTGCCTTGTTACCAGGGAAGAGAAGCAAGTGGCTTTTGAGATATAAAACTGCAAGCAGATGCAAGAAAAAATGGTCTGTGCCTGAATGAACTGAATGTGTCACCCACAAAACCTGCACAGACAGGAGGTGGCTTTATGAGCAGCACTTCACAGGGCATCTCTTAGCAGGTCTCTGTGGGCAGCTGAATTAATTCTGATGAACCACAGGCAGTGCCACAAGCAAAGAGCATCTTCTTCAGGATCCCTCCAGTCTGTCCTGTGTGTGCCTGTTACCAGGCTCAAACAGAGAAGAATAAAAGAGCAACCTTGAGTCCTTTTCATTTTCAAGTGATACTTCAGAGGAATAGCCAATACTATCCAAGAAAACAAAATAAAATTAAGCAAAAAACCACCATGTTATATTCATTTTCTTTAGCACGCTGTGTATTGACAGGTACACATGCTTTACAGGTGAGGAACTTCAGGAGAAAAGAACAAATCCTTTTTTTTCTTTGGTCTCACATGAATTCCACAGTAGACCCCTGGAGCACTCTGCTCCATTTCATTGAGTTCATTTACCTTCTATTTGCACAAGCTATTGCAGTATAAAAAGAAGAAGGTGAACCTGACCTATCTGAGAAGTAGATTTAATTTCATGCATAACTATTACTCACACTGCTAACAGGATTCAATATTTCTACCATGCGAGAGCTACGGGATGAGTAATGCTTTTGTGTGTGTGAGGATTTACAGGAGCACAACACCCATCTCCCTTCCTATGGGCTTTGCACCACAGTCAGGAACTGCCACGAAGTACTGGAGACATGCCAAAAGTCAAAGTAATGTCAAATTTCTGTACAGGGTTCGTGATTCTTTACACCTTAAAATCCCGCTTGGGAATACTGAACACTATGCAGAGCACTTGCTCTACAAGAACATCACAGCTCGGCCCAGTGCTGGCTCTCCAGGGATCTTCTTGCTCACTGAAGACATGCCTGAGCAGTGGATTTCTGGGTTGAGACCATAGCCAAAAGCTAGTCCAGAGGAGATTTATAGTAGGTTCCAGATTAGCACACAATCTTGAATGAAATGTCAAGCAAGAGTGAGCGTATTTTGTCTAAGCAGGATAAGTCCCCTTATTTTCAGTATATATAATTAATCATCCAGAGGCAAGCTCCTTTTTTTAAAGATTAAACACCAGGTAGTAGCCAAACTTCTGAAACAGTATAAGAATTCCTACTTTGATAGTCATCCCAGCATTCAAAGTATTTATGCATTTAATAGGTAGCCCAAAAACTTGTCAAGGCTCAGCCAAATTTACTATGGCAGAACTTTGTGATCAAATTCTTTGCCCCCTCTACACAAAAAAAGTTACCCCATAGTTCCTTCTGCTTCTGGGATAGTTGTACTATGTATCTCATGAAAGCAAATTTCACAGTGAGACATTGTTTTGGGATGCGAAATTTTGCCCTGAACAGTTGGTACATAGAGGTGTCATCCTGAAATCAGCTGCCAGTAAAGCCAGAATGAAAATTTTAAAAGAGGAAATTTTACATTATTTAGAGAGTTTAAAGTTTAAATTAATATTTTGTAGCTACAGAGACTGAAGTGGGGAAGTAGGGGACTTTATGTTAGGTCTCAGAGGCTACAGGAAAGATACTTTTCAGGTTAAACAAACTATAAAAATTCAATGACAACAGGAGAAAAATAATAAAAAATTTAAAAAATTTAAAATTGGCTACATAGACCATTTTCCTTATCTATCTGGGTTAATACAAGCCTAGGCAAAATTTCAGAGGTGTACTATCACCAAGAGGAAAAAAAACAATGAGAAGAATAAAACCTAAACCATAATTATTTCCATTATGCTCCAATGGTACTGAATAACAGATAAAGAATAAAAACTCTCTCTTCCTTTACTCTGTGTAAATCTCATAGCACATGACATGATAATTTTTTTTCACAAATGAAAGATAATCTACCATCAACTGAGTACTTTCCCTGGAACACTGCAGAGCAGTTTGCTCAAGGAGCAATTGCCATCAGAAATGAAAGGATGATTTCTCAACCTCTGAAGACAACCCCCAGTCTCTTATCCCTACAAGACATGTATTCCTGTCTCCTTACTTAAAAAATATTTTTACAAGACTCTTGGGGCACTGAAGAAGGCCCTAATTCATTGCCACATATGTAAAAGCAGATGCATGATTAATATTCTGGTGTATTCTTTTCTCACTGAATTTACCAGTTTGGCTTAGTTCGTGTACATGTGTTACAATCACCTCTGGGGCAGGATAACAGATTAGCCTTTTCCCTTATCTGAAAACCCTTTAAGACATCAGACCTGGGCCATCAGGGCCTGTAATAGCAGGTCCAAGCAAAGGTCCATCATAATATGTTCCTTTGTTGAGACAAAACCCATCATTTTAATCAGTCATGGTGAAAGATGGGATAGCCAACAACCACGTTGGAAGGACTGCAGCTCAGATTTCCAAGGTGGCTGTTAGGAGGTCACTGCTTCATTTCCTCACCTCTGGGGCAGGAGAGAGAGTCCTGAGAACAGCAGAGGCTCAGGCAAGCTGCCAGGGTTGTTCTGGCAGTGCTGATCACTGAAAGTGAGCCCACCTGATGAAATAAGGGTTCTGCATCATCTCAAATTGTTGCTTCGGGAAATTAAAATGTAAGATGGTACAAGGAAAATGCTGTTGAGAGAGAAAACTTGAACAACTTAAATGAAAATAGGAGAAGACAAGCCACAGGAATTTGAATGGAGAACTTTTCCAAAGCACCAGTAACAAATGAGAAATTCAACCTCAAATTTTAGGTATAATCCCTACCAACAGGCTATGAAGACAACAGTGGCGCTCCAGTCCAGGACCAGACTTGACCATGCCCTTGATTTCTATTGCTGACATCCATAAATGCTGCTGTTAACATGTTCATGGAAGACAAGTCTCTTCAAGTGTAGTGAAGACAAGTGTAAAATTTCCCAGTCTCTTCAGATTTGCGATGCCTTTTCAATAAGAAAACATCTGAAATCCCCCTTATCTGTTTTTCTGTTCAGTCAGAAGTGTGTCAGTCACAAGCCCACACTGCTCAGACACCAAGATTGCTGGTGCACTTCAGCTGACAAGCTGTGAAAGTTTTGGCTGCCCAAAAATCATTGGGAACATGTTTGCTTCCTTTCGTTAGGATGATGTTTGTCTCCTACTGCACGTACCAATGTACCTTTGCACACATGCATGAGGGAGTTTTAGTGACATCAAGGATCACATCCAACCAGTTAGAAAATACTACCCTGCTAATGAGATACAACGTTGCTGCCAGCTGCTCCTTCCAATATCATGTAAACATGCATAGAAATCATTTCCTTGTGCCTTAACATCCTTTTTATATTCTGCTTATAAAAAAAGTAGAACATTATGTGGGGAAAAACAGCGTGGTTACCACTCCTGTACTTTGCAACAAACCAACTGTTTTAGTGTAAATTCCAGTCAAAGTCACAAGGCTTAAACTAACCAAGCATTTCAGGAGTCCTTCCTCTTTCTTTTTGGGTTGCAAGCCTTTTAGTAAATCCCAGAGAGCTGTTGGAGACTTGTGGGACTCACAGTGTTGAGAATAATTTGTCAGGAACAACCAAGTCTCATATGCAGTTACATATTCTCTAGCAATTGTGTAATCTTCTAACCACTAAATCCAGAAATTATATTATCCTGCTCACAGGAAAATACCACAATTTATGCTTACTGGGATGCTGAAGGCCTCAAATGTAGGCTGACAGCTCTAGTACCTGCAGAGAAACACTTCATTGTGTTTACTCACAACTTCTGAAGCAAGTGTAACACAGCCAACCAGCACACACAATAAACAGACACCAGCTCCAAACACATAATCCAACCATTCTTTTGATTTCAGTGTGCTTTCCAAATTGATTTGAAAATATTTTTTATTTTAGTTTTTATTAAAGAGCGTGACTTGTCAAAAGTGCTTCCAGGAGGCATAAGAAAAACAGCAAAGAGATTGGAGCTTGCTTAACTAAGTTTATAAACCTGCTGTTTCAGCCTCAAAGATGAATTACACTGCAGGAGCACTTTCACTAAACGTCTGTGCTCTCCTTCTTGCCCTCCTACCTATGTTCAAAGAATAGAAAAGGAAAACATAAATCAATGTCTCAGATCATATTTCTCCCCCCATTCTGAAGCTGCCATATCTCTATGCCAGAGTCATAATCCCCTGCAATACAAATAAAAAGCACAGCCCAGCAATCACCACTTCAAAATAATTACAGGCCACACAGTAATTTACACTTATCTAAAGCCTTTCACCCCAAGAATCTCAAAGCAATTTATACACAGTATAGATGTGGCTGATATGAAAACAATAATGCCAAGGAGCTACTTGGGAATTGAAGCATTGTCTAAATCACATGGATCTTTGCAGTCCAAAACTTACCCATTATCCTGATAGCAGCTCGAACCAAAGCTACTAAAATCTTCCATCTCAAATTAAGGACTATTCTTGGCACTGACAGGCTTGTTCTGAACCTTTCTTTAACTTTAGTCAATGATATTGAGAAGTCTAGAAGTTAAAAGTCTTGAAACAACACTGCCCAGCGGACACATACAGCTTCAGAAGGTGCTCATCTGAAGTACAACTAGGGCAAACATATCCTTCTGTAAAGAAAAAAGGTCTAAATTTCTGCATTTGCCTCCTTTTCCTTTATAGAATTTAATTCTCATCTACCCAGGCTGTGGCTAAGTACTGGCCTACAGGCAGAGCTCCACTCCTTCTGTGGTAGCTCTGAAATATCATCATTTACCTCCCAGCTGCTCAGTAAATTAAAGCAGACAGCCTAGAGGTGCTTGCTGGAATCCCAGCACTCTCAACAGCACCAGGCCACACGGGTGCAAATGGGTCTTTAAGCAGAGCTGTGAAATAGCTGCTGGTTCCCTAATCCTCCAACCCCTGGGGCTGTGGGTGAGAAGAAGCTTGGGAAACTGAAGGGATATATATTTCTGATAATTAACTGGCAACCCATTTACATTTTCAAGGCTGTTTTCATATGGAAGGAGGCCATTAAACACAGACTTCGTTATGGCTTTCCTCAGTCTTCAAAGTGTAGGCACACAAATGTTGAAAGCTTTCACTGTACACTTTGTAAGATCCCCAAAAGGCAAATTTGGGGAATATAAAAATCTCTTTTGCAAGGTGAGTTATAGACACCAGCAACAGCTGGGCCCCTGGCAATCTTCAGATCTAGAAAAACCACTGCAAACCCCAGCATTTTAAGGGATACCTAGGTATTATTACCACATTTTAAAACAAGGAAATAGAATCAAAATACCTTCATGCTATAGGATGCTTTGGTCTTAAGCATAGGAATCTCTTTTCCCTTGCTATGCCCATTGCAAAATATTTCTCTACCCAGATATGTACATAGGCCTGTCAGGGAAATACAGGATTTTTAATGTTTGGAGAGAGAACGGCCCCCACGACAGGACTGCAGCATCTCATCTGCATGGCTGATGCATCTGCAGTCAATCTGATCACTGAAAGCACCAGCCTCACTGCACCATCAGGAGTGCTGCTGGCCTAGAAAGGAGGAAAAGCTAAGTCAGGTTTGGGAAGAATGTTTCTTTTGTTTTAAAATAAGGTAACATCAGGGGGAAATATTTTTGCTGCCTGTGTGGTACCACGCCTCTATTTCCCCCCCAAGTGGCAGCTGCAGCATCTCTCAACAAGGAGACAGGACTTTGCTATGAAAATGCAGAGAGAGAAACCACTGGATGGTTTCTTGCACTTCTTCATGATCCCTGGGCTGACAGCTGATCCACCAACAACATGCAAAACAAGTGAATAATTCAACCAGTTCTCATGATGTTATGCTGGAGATGGTTGATTGCATTGCCTCACACTGGATTTCTTTTCCTTATTACTTTTCAGGGGGAAAAGGTGCACAAAATGAACATCTTTCTTTAATCAGAATGTCCTTAGAAACTGCAAGTATTCAGAGTTCTCTATTAAGAGACAGGTGCCACAGAAGAAAATATGATGAAATAAAAGACCTCATAATGAGATTGTATTTAGCTAAACTCTGAAACTAAAACAGCAAAGATATGGGGTTTATTTCTTTTTCAGTCTTCATATCACTTCAATTTGTGGTTCACATCTTCAAGAGGTGAAAAACAATTTCAGTTAGTAAAAAAGCTGCCCAAAGAAGCTATGTCAATTTATACCACCTGGGAATCTCACTCTGTGCTAATCTGTTTCATTCATCCCCATTTCTTGACATATAACTGCCAAGGGACTAGCCTGGATGTGGAAATGCATTACCCAAGTGTCACCAGTAATGCTGTCTCTTTTTCTCCCATTCTCTCCAGAGCATCTAGGCCAGAACTGACATCAAAACTGGGTTTGTAAAAGTGAGTGGAGGCAAGGGCAAGGAAAAAAGAGGGCTGAATGAGTAGAATTCTGTAGTAAATTCTGGGTAGAACAGGCTCTGTCATTGCCTTTACTGGAAACATGAGTTAATTCCATGGTTCAGTTTTATCTTCTGTGTTCATAAATTTATGAAAAAGCTTTATAACTCGGAGCTTGTAACTGTGAGGGAATGTATTAGATGACCCCAGTGGTCCCACGAATCTTCATCTGTGGTTTCACTGCTCTCACAGAGCACAACTGTTGTGAGAATCTGGTCTGGAAATAGCAAGGATTTTGATTATCCACACAATAGGTCTTGCGTTAACTTTGGAGTTCAATAAAGAATCATTGCAGAGACCTGATGTCAGGGAGTACATATTTGCTGCTTCCTATGTTTCTAATCACAGTACAGTGGGCTGAAAAGACATCCTGGGGTATTCAGTCCAGTCCCCTGCCATCACAGGAGACCAAATAATAAAACCCATTTTGTAACCTGATGGATTGCTTTGTTCTGTCAGAAGACATTTCAGGTCATGTAGTTTTATTTCTAGTTACAGAAACTTTCAGTCAGTGCCAGGAAGTCTTGATGGAAATGTATTTTGCAGTCTCAGGATATTGAAGAGGCAGGGAGAGAGGGAGGGAAGGAATTCAGGATCAAGAAATAGCCAATGTCACATAATCAACAAAGAATTAGGACTTAGGAATAAACTTATTTACTGTGCATGGAAAATAGGCCATCTCAAATGAAATTCAAGTTGTGTTCCCATTAAAGTACAAACTTGGCTGTAAAAGTGGATGTGCTGATGGAACAAAGTTCTGTTTCTCATTTGATTTAGTTCCAAAAGACGGTCTAAGTGAAAAAAGTACTATGACACTACACAACAAAGTTCATACTAAATGGATTTAAATTATAGAACTGATAGATCTTACAGCATAAATTTTAATTTAAGTGTCTGCCTTAGCTCTGTGCTGCTGTATATTGCATTTAGAAGCAGATATAAGTGATCATTAATAAAATTCACAGTAACATTAAAAACTAGTGAGGTAGTCAATAATATGGGGAACTCCTGGATTATGTAAATCAACTGGCAGAGTAATATACATTTTAAAACTGCAAAATGTCAAGTATTAAAGTTTCTTAAGAGGTGGGAAACAGAATAGCTGGACATGCTGGCAGTGAAAGGAACTTGTCATAGAAAATCTCCAATGAATTGTGACATCCACAAGTGAGAATGGACAGAGCAAATATTTTGCTGTATGAAAATCAGAACCCAATATGCTCAGGAGAGATTTTTTTTCATGTTTTTTAAAGGAGTTGTTGAAAATGCTGGAGAAGGAGGGAGGATGCTGAAGGCAGGAGAGAGCACAGGAGCAGTATGACAAAACACAGAGGGATTATCAGCACTGAATAACTCAGAACTCACCTGGTATCACAAATGCTCATAATCAGGCTGTAACTGTGAGAGTTTTCACTCCCATCATGGCTACTGTTGGAAAGAGACTTTTCCTCTAGCTTGTAAGAACTCCAATGTCCTACAGCTTCTGCTCTACTTGGTAGATAGCTTGATTATAAAGCATTATTGTAAGGCACTTCCCCAAAGTAATACTCTTTCATTTCCTGTTAACTTTGTATCTAGCTTTACACAATTAATTAGGGAACTGTTCAAAGATCTAGATTTTAAACCACTTAATTAATTAGAAATGAAGGTTTAATGGTTATTCCTCTCAGACTATTTAATTTAATGAGAGAATTTGCAGGAAAAAGAAGAGAAATCAATTTAGTGTATAACAAATTGCAACAGAAAACAGGAAAGAGATGAACATATGTATCTGTTTACTGTTGGACTGGATAAGAGCATCCCTATCAGAGCTCAGGGGGTTGCAAATTTTTGGCAATGGGGACACAGCTTATCAGTTCCAAGAAACTTCCCATTCAAACTGGTATTTCCATCACAACCCAGGACATCACTGTTTCCATCCCACTTCCTAAAAACAACATCCAAAACACAGCAACAGAGGAGCCTTGCCTCAACTCTAAGAAAAGGCTGGAAAAGAGAGACAGAACCTCCTGAGGGCCTCTCCCAAGAGCTATGCCAGCAGCTGGCATTCAGCCCAGCATCATGCTGGGCAGGGAGGCTGAAGGCTCCTGCCATGGTATAACAGGAGGAAAATGATCCTTTTCAGAAGGAGAAAGACACACATGGACCCATAATATCCCTGATTAGAAAAACTAGTGAGTCATCATCCTAACACCCAGCTGAGCAATGTGATTTCATGCAGGACACACTTATTTGTGCTAAATCTTTCTATTAGAGGAAACAAAAACATGCAGCAGCAGCAGCCCATCAGTTCTACTTTTAAAGAGCTGTCACACTGACATCTCTCTAAAAGCAAAATTCCTTTTTATGCCAGTGGAAGGTCTGAAAGTCAAATGGTGGGAACATACCCTTCTAAGGTACTGAAACATTTTCAGTTGTTTCTTTCCCTGAGGTATCTGCCACAAACAAGAAGATCCAAGACTGAAGACAGGATAACTTAGTAAAGAGCACTGAAATTCTTCTAATAATATGAATAAGACCCAAGGAAATATCTGAGTTGATGTTGCACTAAGCTTTGTAAAGACATTAAAAGAAACTACCCCTCTACTGAGACATTTCAAATCTAATCTCTGCTTTTAAAACAAAACAACTCTGGTACATAGAAAATATCGGGCTTTGAGCTGGGGAGAGACGTTGCTTTTTGTTTTATTTTAAGAACTTGGAATTTGATAGGATCTAAGTATAAGCATTCAAAAAACCACTAAATTTGAAAAGAGGCTTTGTTCATGAGTACTGGCAACACTGATTGGTGTTAAGATGCAATGAGACTCCAAAGCATATAATACTTCAAAATAAATACCAGCATGTAGCACCACTGTGATTTTGCCAGCCATCTGCATGATTCATCCCCACACGATGCTTTAGCCACCTATCTGTTTTTACCAAAGCACTTGGAATAAAGGCTTGCTGATACAAAGCATAACTTTTTTGCCCTCAGGTATTGCTAAATAATCCTGTCACTAATTCAAATCAATTCAGTTGGTCTAATTAAATCAAGAAATGGATCTGCTCAGAACTGGGTGTCTCTTCCACAATTCGTGTAGGAAAAAACTTACAGTGAATATTGCACAGAAACTGCTTTTTAAAAAACAAAGGGATAACGCTGGTACAAAAGAAGAGGAGGGGGAAATATTAGGGAAGATTTTTTGCTTTCAGAGGGTAAATCTGGATACAAAGCCTAAGAAACACTAAGGAATAAGAAATAAATACCATATTGCCCAAAAAGCAGCAAGACTGGCTGGATAAGTGAGTGGCCTGGGGTAAGCAACAAAATGTTTCCTCAGCAAATATCTGAGTTCACTCCAATAAATTCTAGTCTGGCCAGCAGCAGTATCACTGCCAAAGAGGGAGGATGCCTCTGCATTTTCTGTTCCACTCAGAACAAGATTTAATCCTAAACATTTTTTTAAAAATCATTTAATCTCTTAAATTTATGTAATCACTTATGACTAACTCCTCATTGTAACCAGAGTTTTACCGTATGCAATTATCTCTTTAGTTTCGGTTTTAAATTAATGTCAGTCATTCTCCTTCCATTTAAAATCTCGTTTTTCACATGTACAACACTTTCAACCAGCTTTGGAAGAGAAATATCAAAGGAGCTAATTCCCCCTGGTTTAATTTAACTGTAGAAAATAGAGTTACAGAAAGGACAGTTTTGAATCATTACAATGTGTCTGAACTCTCAAAAACAGGACAGAAAGCAGTGGCTAATCTATAGATGCATAAAAAAATCAGTGTCTTTTACTGGTTTTAATGAGGCTTTTTCATTTTAACTGAGGAGAAGGCAGGGAAAGAGGAAAGTATTCCTGCAACACCACAGTAAACATACCATGGAACAATACTTTTCTTCTCTAACTCCTGTTATGCTGCTGGAATTGCTCACAAAATGAAGCATAACTGATGTGATTGTCAAATCCCCTTCCTCCAAGGACCATAATAATTTCCTGCACCTAAATACTGTGGGGCTCTGATCAGAAGAGAAGTTCTCAGCACCTTTCAAGAGGCGGCAGCTTTCTGGGAACTGCCATTCTTTTTCAACAAAATCATCAGCTCCATATGCTAAATTATTCCCACACTTCGAGCTCCACTGCTGTGCTGTCACTCTGCTGCTGCCCCAGCGTTGTGGGTTTTGGTTTGGGACATTTTGCCCAGGCCAAACCTGGCCACACAGAAGATGACATCACTTAGCAAGTAACTGCTTTAAAGTTGCCTCATTACATCTGATTTTGACTAAAAAAATTACATAGGTAGGTAAATGAAGTTTTTTGTGATGAACCTGAAAATAACCTCTCTCATAATTATGTTCACTTTACTTATGTGTTTCACCAAATTCACTACATGTTCTAATCCAGCTTCTACAGTATGAACACCCCTGAATAACCCTGTATTTTGTGGTCCTCCTTTCTCTATTTCTGTTCCCATGTTGAGTAAACATAAGGATTCATACTAAGAATACATGCACACATAAATATCAAATCCTGTTTCTGAGTTTTAACTCCAGAATTCACTTCCCAGACAAAATTTGAATGCTCCAAAATGAGCCAGGAAAATTAGCAAAGTGAATTGTGAACAAATATTTGAGAATGTTTGAGAAATTTGGAAGCAGGCTTTTGCTGTATTGCTTTGGCTGCATCTTTCCATGGGATTGATCTGAATGCATTATGAAGACTATTAGAATGCATCCCTCTTTTGCATGGAAAATGGTAATTCTCTGACAAATTTGAAATGGAATGTATTCAATTCCATCCCAAGAGAAACCATTTTGTTTTGAGAAGAGCCAGATGCATGAATGCTGCTGAGCTGTAGGCACACAAGTACTTAAAGCTGTGTATAGTGTATCATTTAGAAGGCACTTCCCTAAGAAGACACTGCTGAAAGACTGAGCTGAGCCCAGCACCCTCCTGGTCCCTTTCTGGTCCTAAAAGGAGGGGAACCCCCCGAAAAGCCCCTGTCACAGCAAGGATCTGGGAGAATCCAGAAGGGCAGCCAGGCAGCTGGCCAGAGGCCAGCATGGGGATGGGCAGCTGCTGACAAGAACAGCAGCAGCTACTGAATTCAAATCTCTGCTAAAGCAACAAGATTTAGTAACAGTTACTGCTGTTCCAAAAGGAAACATTCCTAAAGAAAAATATTCTGGGATTTTAATTACAAGTTTTCATTTTCAAAGTTTCAGATTTCAATTCTAGATTTAAAAGAAAGAAGGAAAAAAAAAAGGAAAAACTCTTGGTTTTGACAGAAAGAAGAAACATTTTTCTTTCACACACACATTTCATTTAATTAGCAATTTGCCAGTAAAGGATTTCTTACAGAAAAATTTGGTCCACCCTGTGCTGCTTCATACAGAGTGAAAATGGATTTTGAAACTTCTCTAGTCTCTGGAAGGTGAAGTAAGTTTCCCTCTGCCCCAAGCACAGCACCTTCAGTTTGGTGCCGAGGATGTGAATAGCAGCTCGCCAGAAACTCACTCAGGTTTGGCCAGTGAGATGCACAACACTGTGATTACATCTGAAAATGTGATGATCAGATGAGCACATTGAATGAGTGACACTAACACATTGCAAAGATGACAGAAGTAAAAAATTGCAGGAGAAGCAATTTCTACAAATTCTATATTTAGATCTGTCCATGACATGGAGTAGCTCAGCACATATTTTCTGTGAAACTGTTTTTTCCAGCATTCTTAAAATATTACTGCTAGCCCATAAGAAATATTCCTCATTGATTTTGACAGTTGTATATATTTGAATCTTACCCAGAGATGAGCTTTCAGTGACTGGCAAGTTAAATTTTTCCACGTCATTTGTTTGCAGATGGGGCAGTCAGCTCTCTGAATGGATTATAACTCACTGTGGTTCTAAAGACTTCATATTGGTGAACATTTCTTTCCTAAGAAACATTCACAAATTTAATGTCAAAAAAGGTATCCAAGTAATCTGTGACTGACATTTACACACACAGTCATATGGAATATATTAACTCAGTGTTTATGGCTCTGCATGCAATTAACAGCACTCCAATTAAGTTCCGGCATAATACTGCTTTTCAAAAGGCCAGCACAAGTATGTGTATAAAATAAGCCAGCAGAAAAAGTCCTTTATCATTGCATTTTCCCTTCCCTTCCCATCCCTTTCCCTTAGAGATGGATTCACAAGCACTGGGACTGGGCTGAGCCTGGGGAATGTTCAGAAAAAAAATTTCTTTATCACAGTCCTGCCAGGGATGATCTGACTCAAATTCCAGTACCTGTTCTGAAAACAAACGTAAGGCATGAGTCACGTGGCCTATTATCAAATATCATACCCAAACTAGATGACAAAAAGATGGCGATTTGCAACGTGATCTGCAGCTTAATACTGCAGTTGTATTTCTTCTTTATTCTGGAGAATCCAGCTACAAGTGCTGCTGTTGTCAGATTTGCAAACATCTCAGCAGCATGGATCGCCTTCTCTCAGAAAGATGCTGTCAGATCCATCTGTACAATACTAAGCTACAGGGGTGGCATGTGCTTGGCTGATGTATTTCCCCCTGAGTGCTCATTCAGCGTTTGCACCTCATCCAAACAGGCTAAATGATTGCTGGTGCAGCTGGACATAAAGTTTCCAACAAAACAGCTATCCATCAAAAAATATAGAAATTAATTCTTGTCTTACAACATGTCAGTTTTGATTTACCAGGGGCAATCTTTTGCTTTCCAGTGGGATTTCTAACAAAAAGCACACAGCACATTTTACCCCTGTAAGTGAATGTGCTCATACAGCACCACCCTTCTGGCCCATTGCAGACCCCATCACCTCTCATGTGTCTGGGTACCTTCTCAACACTCAGAAAATGAGCACAGACTTTACGAGGTTGTTAATTTTTAACACACTTTCTAAATATTTAAAAATTATCTACTGTTTATGACATTTCCTGATGAATGCAGGATCGCTGCACAGGAGAAAGGCTGCATGCAGTTTAGATGTCCCTGCTTCAAGGCAACAGTAGAGCAAGGATTTTCATGGACAGGATCCTGGGCTGAGGACCATGGACAGCACACTTGGACTGATTTGTTCCTGCTTTGGAGCTGATGGCAGAAAACAGTCCTGATCCTTTACTCACCCTCGTAATGTAAATTACAAAGGGGCTGATACCAGGCTAAATACTGCTAGCTAGTGTATTTTTAACATTGATTGTGTGGCATCTTTTCTCAGATTAGTTAATGGATGTAACACACATAACATAAACATAGAAAAGGCTCTGTGTCATTTTCTATCACAGAGCTCTGCTGCCGCCAGAAAGAAAAGTAAAAGCGAGCCTGCAAAATGCTCTTCTCTTTGGAGACACAAAACATGTGGAAGCTAATTTTTTTCTCCGCTGTCACCACTTCTGAACCTGGCAAGAGTCTCCTAAACTGGGTCCTATTTTATTCATAAGAATTATACAGCACTTTCAGTAAAGCAGCTGGCAACTACCAGTCATTCTGCCTTTTAAAGCTGAGTAAGCAAACCCTTTTGCTTTATTAACTAGTACAGGTTTTGTTAGTGTCATCTGTAATACAAGTGATTCTATTGATTATCAGGCTGGCTTTTGCTAATTAGCTAAATTACACTTCAGAAAAAGATCACTGAATTCTCCAGGTATTTTGAGACATAGATGATCAGGCTTATCAAACAAATCATTCCAGAACAGCACATATCTGTTGTATTTTATCCTTGTACAGTAATCAGAAATCTCTTTCTGCAAACCTTCCAAGAAGCCAGGAGTGATTCAGAGTTAAAAGGCTGGGGAGTGGAGCAGGAACACTTACAAATGAAGGTAACACCCAGTGCTGGTTATCTGCTTGCTAATTCACCATAGATAATTGAAACGTGTTTGCTATGCAATTAGTGCTTGTTTCAGTCCTTGGTACTGTGCTAAATCAGTTTAATGAAAGAAAATTGCTGATGGTTTAATGTCATTCTGGCTATTTTGACACTAAGCAGACTTAGCATTGATTTCTAGCATATGTTTCTTTATTCAAACACAGTTTTGGTTTATATACACTTATACATACACACATAAGGCATAATGATCTGTGAAGTGAGGGTGGAATAAGGCCATCTCCTGTGTGGTAATTCTAAAGTCTCAAAAAATCAATTTGAAATTGCATGCCTGCCTCTATGCAGCACAGCCCTGCAAAATTGCATCCAAGGTTTGCATCTTACAATGTGGTAAATCTGTGCACATGGCAGGTGACAGCCTAGTGTTTCAAAAATCAGCTCCCACCTCCTTTCTATCTCCTCCATAAACCAGTGGCAAACTTGGTGTCCCTGTTGATTATTTATTACAAAGTCTCCCTCCTATCAGACAATGAGCCCAACCTTGCTGGATACAATTTCAGTAAAAAAGAAAAAAATTTTGCTAATATTTTTGTTAATACTTGTTAAAAGCAGCTCATAGAGCTGCTCCAGTCATCTGTCTCAGTCATCCAAAGGTATAAATGCTCTAAAGGGGACAGGAAATAAGCTGCCCCATAGTCAATGCAAACCTGAAATCTATTTCAGAGGCAAAAGCTCTAAATTTAAGAAAATTTTCCTTTCTTTGGCTACTTCAGTATTTTAACTTCAAAAAACCAAGATTAAGGAAGTGCAACTTAGCAAGTTCTTTTGCAGATTATCATTAGTGGAAGTTTCAGGAGCTGTAGGGATTTTTGAAAACCTGACCAATCCACATACTGCACTTCTACACGATTTTAAGCTTGTAGTTCTAGCAGTGGCAAATTTATTGTGCAGATTATGATCAGATAAGGCTGATTTGCATAAACTAAAAGCATAAACTCAGAAGTTAAATCTCACTTTTCCCCATATTCTCTGATCCAATCAATATACATATTGTCTGAATTCTTCCACAGAGCATAAGTGAACTTAACTTGAACAGAACTTTTATTGCTGAGTAGCTGACATTGACTGTCATTACTGTTCCTACTGAATCAGGGAGTTTCTGTTCACATTTTCCTGCAATATCTTTGTAGAATCATAGGATTTACTTCACTTAGACATGACACCTACCTCATCACTCTGGGAGCTATCCAAATTCTTCCCATGCTCATTAAACTAGAAGCAAATGAAGCTGTGCTGCTTTCTGTAGGTTACATGTATATGACAGGAATGATGGAAAAATATGTTTTGAACTATCAATTTATCATACACTTCAAAGAAACTAAGGGTTTAGAAAAACTATTTCACTATCTCCAGTTTCTGAACAATATGACTAGAGCAAAAATGATAAAATGCGAGAAGATCAATTCTTGAACTCCATTCATTTTTCATTGACAGTTTTTGCCAGTTAAGCCAGGCTTCAGTTTATCGGGCTTCACACAGTATATTTTATTATGGTAATTCTTCTTTTTGCTTTGTTCCTTCAAGTTTGTCTGTTATTTTTAAGCTCCTAGCTCACAGCAGAGGCAGACTGCTTCGTAAGGCAGTAACATTGTTTTATAAAAACTCTGCAAGATGGAGTTTTCTCCATGATCTTCTGCTTCAGGGATATATCGGGTTTTCCTCAGACAGGCCTTTTCCCTTTTCCCTTCCTGACAGAAGTCCATTCATGCTTTTTCTCAGCAGGAGAAAACATTATTAACTCCCTGCTTTCATCACAGGTGTCCCTGTGCCACCACACAGTCAAAGTGTAACTGAGAGAGATTTCAGCTAGGGTTAAAACCAGCAGCTGTGTGAGAGAGGGAATTAAATTACCTCTGAACTTCATAGTCAGGCTACCTGGTATCCAGGATAGCCCTTCTGAGGAATGGCTTTTAAATTGGTCACTGTGATTTCGGACAGTAACTACTTCAGGAAATTTTTTCTTCTTTTTTTTGTTTGTTTGTTTTGTTTGTTTGTTTGTTTGGCTGCTTGGTTGGGGTTTTTTGTTTGGTTTAAAGCTGCTTGCTAATAGATAATTCAACAAGAATAGACAATCTAAGCTGCTAGCCAGAGAATTCAATAAGTCAGAGCCAGGTAGCTGCCATGCAGTCTCTGTCTTCCAGACTGAGTGATCACCCAATACCGCAGCACATTTCAGGGACATATACATTTACTCTGCTGTACAAGTCCTTTTATCTGTCTTTCCTCTGCAGTGTCTGAACAGTTTCCTGTAATGCATTAAGAAATATGAATATTATAGATCACTGCTATGGTTCTCTTTCTCATGTTCATGTAGGTGAGGAGAGAAATATATTAATGTTAATGATTGCTTTAACTTCCTTAATACTTATGCTGCTTCCAGCTTTTCTGAGCAGGGACTCTTTCTTACTGGTAAGACCATTTGGGCTTAAAGCTCTTTCTATTTTAAAATGTATTACAGCAGTGACAGTCTTTGCATTTCAAGGGAGCTGTAGTAATGGATTTGGTGACCTGTCTGAAGCAGCATAAATTTGGTGTGCCCAGGGTGTGTGAATCACTCACGGACTTTTCAAGACAGCGACACCCGAAGGATCCTTTGGGGTGGGGTGGCATAGCATGGCTGTCTCTGTCCCAGCACCATGCCAGGGATGCTCTCCAGAGCCCTCTGTCTGTCAGGATCCAGTCCTGTAGTGCTCACCTTCTGAGCAGCCCTCCCTGGTTATTTGTTACCGATGCTCTCCGTGCAAACCCCCCTGGGGAACTTCTGGTGACTGTGGGCTCGCTGCAGCATCAGCCTGTCCAGGCTGTTCCCCTCTAGCTGTTCTCCAGTGCCTGGGTTTCTTCTCATCTGATCTCTGAAAGTAGTCTCTGACTCCTCCAGTCAGTGCACAGATATTTCATCATTCATTGCAGTTTATATTCATTGTTAGCACATATTAACCAGGACGCAATGTTTTCATTCCAAAGGTGTTATGAACAGATGGTTGAGGCACTCATTATACATTCCTGTACAATTTGCTCCAAAATTAAATGTCTGAATGCAACTTTTCTATACTTGTGATTAGGAAACATCGTCCTCTTCCTCTTGATGCTCCAAGGCCTGCAGCCACCAATGGTGCAGAGCCACTGCCTGGTGCAGGCAGGGATGGCCCAGGGCCACAGATTTCCCCACCACTCAGCTGGGAGTTAGTGCCACACAAATGATCCTGCCCTAAAATCCCGATGCTCAGCAGCACAGCCACCCATGGCCTCTCCTTTAACAGACATCACTGAAGCTGAGACTCACCAGCCCTGTATCTCTCCCATCTACTCAGTCTCCAGTCAGCATTTCTTTTCCAGCTGTCCCTGAGCCTACAGACGTCCTTTCCTCTAAGCTACTGTTCCCTCTTCAGACACACGTTTTGGAAAGCTGTATCATGATATAAAACAAAAAATCCCCTTTTAGGACTTATCTTTCTCCTAACACGGTTTCCAGTTGTTTGTAGGCTTTGTTTAATGTCATCTTTTCAATTTAAATGCTCTTATTCCAAGATAAGAAAAACAATTCCCTGACTAGCATTTCTTTTATCTGTCCTAATTAGTTTTTTAATTAATTCATAACTCCAAAAGCCTTCATTTATTTCATGTTTCAATTTAACTTCTGAGCTGGCATAATCAGATTAGCAATCAGATCCATTTAGAAAATATTTCTCCTCACAGGAGGCTGGGAAAACTCATACAAAACTGCCTCTGCAAATCTAAGAAGCTTAAGGTTCCTGCTTTGTTCCCCCCAGTCTAACATTCAAGTTTGCACTCCATCTGATGTGAACTTACAAGGATGATTCTTTCCCCCAGCAACAGCTTTGTTATTATTAGTTATTTGCACTGCAGTGCTTGGAAAGGATTCAAAGTAGCAGGGATCTGGGTTACAGGGAGCCACACGACACCTCCTGGGCACAGCTATCCAGCTACCTCCTCTTTCCCAAATTACCGCTCTCCCTGCAATGCCCAAGTGTTCTGCTCCTCAGCAGCAATAAGTGACATTTCATGGGCACACTTGGAAAGCAGTCCATTAAAAAGTACAGGCAGTTGCAGATCAAAAAGCTGTGATCAAGTAGAAGCAGATAGCAGGGAGCTGTTTCCTTCTCTGAAACATTTCCACAGCACCACGCTTCCTCAGGAGAGCACCACACTTTGGAAAAGCACTTAAATACGTGCTTGTCTTTGAATATCGGCTCTGTGCCTCTGAAGCCCCTGGAAGATAAGCATCCTCAAGAGCATCTTGAATAAAAAGACAGACTTAGCATGTGATTACTCTCCATAGCTGATTTGGGATCTGGGAAATGCAACCCAAAAGTAGAAAGCCATTGTCATGGCAGATTTATGGAGCACAACAACCCTGCCTGTGCCAATCACACAAAAACACTAAGATTTATCCAGCTAATACTCCCATTCTTGCCAGTTTTACCCTGGAAATAGAGAAATTATAAAACTTTCCTACAGCATCCCTTCCCACCTTTCTGCTGTAACCTGAAGGTATTTAGAAACTTCTTTTCCATGATGATATTTATAACAATTTGCTAAAAATCATAATAAACACTGTCCTATTTCTGTGCTCTTCTTCAAGTATTACCTGATGCCACAAAGCCCTCGCTCAAAAGAGCCCAAACACACCAATGGTTTACACCACCCTCACAATCTCTATATCTTAGAAGATATTTTTTAAGGATTAAATAGCCTGCTGTTTTCTTTCATATACGTGTGAAGAGACAAGAAAATGTGAAGAAATTACATAGACTAGGAACTTTTTCCTTCATGCTTTGAGCTTTTTCATTCACATATTAAGAAATAATTGAGAGAATCATGATATGGTAACTTTAGTACAGGCAATGAAAGTACAAATATTTTAATTCCTTGAATACATCAAACCCATAAATATTTTAGAATTTTACTAAACATTTACTACTCTACCTCCAGAAAGCTCTGTAGTGTCTGGCCAAGGTTAATGCAATTATGAAAATATGGACACAAAAAGAAAGAGAGGAATAATACTCATAATGATATGTTCTACTGTGTTACACTAAGGACAAGTTTAGTTGGATAAAACCTGCTGCATGAGAATTTTACCAAGGCTCAAAGTTTCATGCATACAGATGAAGAAAACCTTGAAAAAGATAGCTATAAAAAATTAAAATAAATATAATTACTTATCTATTTGTGAACTGAAGCTTCTCTTGTTTTAAATCATTCAGAAGAAATCTAAGTGGTATGACATGACAATACAGTTTAAATTTAGTCACTCACATTAATCAATATTAATTTATTCTTATAGCAAGGAATATGTGTTGTCAACATTTCATTTTTAGAAAAGGATTAACAACATTAAAACCAGCTCTCATGATGAGATAAAATTAAATGTGTATTTATTCTCACTAAAGAATATATGCATTGCTCCTATCATGTTATTAAATAAGCTTTCAATGAATTCACATTGTTTGCACATTAAACATTTGTACTGATGAACTGCAGATTCACTGCTGAAACTGCTAATTGTGCAACTGCATAAAGATGATTTTTTCCAAAGTCAGAAGGATATTTCCTCTTTTAAAGACATTCTACACATGCTCTCATGTAAAACATTGCAGTAGTTGGCAGCTCCCAGATTTGGATGTCTGTGTGAGCTGAGTGGGAAATAATCTTCCATTAATTTTCAAATAATTTCTGGATGCTACGAGTGGCGTGATGCTCAATGTCATGTTTTCCTTGGGATTTTCTTGACAACTGAAACTCATTCATAATTCATCTGCTTATAAAATCCTCTTGTGGAACATGTCAGAGGAGGGGACACAGCTGTACCTGCCATGCTGCAGTGCACAGGCATCCCAGCGTGGTCTGAGTCTGCCCTGAACACCTCCAGCATTTCAGTTCTGCCCCAGCATGCTCTGCCAGCAGGCATGGGTGCAAAAGTGAGCTCTGAGTTTGGGCTCCAGAACTGCTCTCACTCCAACCCGTAGTCCAGCCAGACTGGGATCCATTTCCAGGAGGGGCCCTTCAGAAAACCCCGGTCAGACCTATGAGCTCACATTCACTGTGTTCCATCCTCATCCCACCCAGGATTCACCCAGCCCATTTCTGCTGGCCAGGAGAATGAAAGTTTACTAAGCCAGAAACCAAACCTGCAAGCAAAGCAGTTTGAGGGTTTTAAAACATTTACAGTTTCTCCTGCTGTGCAGTTTTTGACACTAGGGTTTGTCCCCTCGGAGGGACTTTGGAATGTCAGACAGAGGTGCAGCAGTTGCAGATGATCCTTTGCAGAAGGAGGCTTTGGTCATTTTTTTCACCACAAGAGCTATTATAAAGTTCTTAAATGATCACTTTGCTTGAATTTCACTTACAGTAACATACATAAAGGAAAATGAAGATATATTAAAAGATTGTTATCTATAAAAGCCATAACTCCCACCTTTCCTTCTCCACCACCCATGGAGTGATATAGGCCCAGACTGGGAACACCAGTGAGGCAAAGCAATGCTATGTTTTGTTTGTCTTACAGATAATCTATTATGGGATGAAGGAGGTGGCAGTTAAGAGATGTGTGACCTCTCAACACCGTGCCCACATTTGTGTTGTCTCTTACAAACACCTCCTGCCTGCAGTGTGGGTGCAGTGGGTGTCAGCAGGTGGCATCTTGGTGCACTAAGATGCAGCACTCAGTTGCCTTTAGCAGTGCCTTAATGCTTTCCTAAGCATTTTGCTTGAAGGATTTAATACTTCCCATCACCTCCTTTTGCTACATACCCCTCTGTCTGACACATAAATAATGAAAGTCTGCTCTTCCTATTTTGGTATGTCATCCTGACAATCAGCTGCAGGGAAAGCACAGTCAGTATTTGACAGGAATGAAAGAGAGAAAACAGGATGAGTTTCATCTGTGCAGTAAGTTTCAAAAGCAATCCCATAAACTCTCTTCAGCAGTGCTGGAACCTAATACCAGCAGCTGGAAATGCTCACCCCTTCGTAAAAGTCCCTAGCTCCAGCTGCAGTTCCCACTAAAACACATCAGAAGAACATGGGAGCTCTAAGAGCCCAAACAATCGTGTGACTGGCACACATTCCCGTGCTATAGAGCTAGGTGTGAGCCTGAAGTGAAAACCAGAAACTTTCAGACAGAAATAAAAGCCATGTAACTGGGTCCTCCCTTCTCTGAGCACAACAGCCCCATGGGTGGGCACCACACTGCCCACAGCCACACTCACTGAAGTCCTGATGGCCTGGGGTGGTTGTCAGGGAGGGAAAATTCAGACACAGCAGGAAAAACTTCAAGGGCTTGGCAGCCTGGATAACAGACAGTGGAAATGTCCATTTGCCAAATCCACTGAGAGGCAACTAGCACTTCACTGTTTAAATATTTCTGAAGCTTGGATTAATCTGACTCCCAGACTAGGTTTTCTGAGCTATGAAGATGTTTTTAAATATTGATTCTTTTTGTATTCTCCTATGTCTATTACTACTTGCAACTGCATGGAAATCTTCCAGAAGTTTTGCAAACAATTGATGGTTTGAAAATACTTGAGATATTTTATCCACAGAATGCCCCTTATACTGGAGGAAATAAGAATCTTGTACTAAGCACTTGGGAAATATTCATTATTCATACAATCAATCAACACCCAGTCTTGGTCTCTGTTTATGTACTTTTCTGTCAAAAACTTTCACACTCCTCTTGCAAGTATCAGAGCCTGCCTTTTTGATGCTGAAGTTTCACATCTTTTCTGAAACCCAGGCTTCCAGCAGCATGGAGCCCCCCTTCACCAGAACTGAGCATTAAATCTATGCTGAGGTCAAAAGGAGTTGGTGTCATTCTAAAATATTTAATCCCTTTCCCCAGGTCCCTTGCACTGTTATCTGCATAAAGTAAATGTGCAAGCTTGATACTGTATTTTTACACCAGGTATTTCTCACAGAGTTTCCCCCATGCAGGAAATTTTTTACCCCTGTGAAAATTTATATTCTGGAGCTTCTGAAAGTGGGTGCTTAGGCAGAGGCACCTACACCCTTAGCTGCTTCAGAAAGTAGAGCATAAAGCACTTAATGCAGCGCTAACAAGCACCAAGGCTTTGCTTTGCTTGGGGCATTTTAGAGCACTTGAGCAGAATTGTAGTTGCAGCTGACCCCATGTAATACACAGAAAAAGATCATTCCCCCTGAAAGCATCTCTGACTCTCTGCTGACTGCAGAGATCCCAGTGCAATTACCTTCCTAACCTGGATGCTCCAAGCAAGGTAAATCCATGCTCCCTTTGTGTAGTCTTAGCACTAAAATGCCTTGAATTGCTGCTGTTTTGCCTTCACCTTCATCCCCTTCCCCTCTGTTGCTGCATGTCTCCAGAAGACATCTGGTCCTTCCTTTCAGTCCTCTAAAAACTGACTCTTTATTGAAATCGTTTGTCTCTGACCTTCCAGAACAACCAAAAAAAAAAAAATAAAAGGATAAGTGTTGCAGGTTTCAAATTCAGAATGGATAGATTAAGTAGCTACAAGCATTTTCTTTATGAATGGCAAATAATGACAGTAGAGAACACCAAAATACATCTTTGAGAGGTTCCCTAACTGGAGTGAAAAATAAATTAAAATGTGCAATAAAAATTTTATAGCAGTTAGTGATTTCACTATGGAAAACCTGCTAGAAAAAAAAGTTAATGGCATAATAAATTCTCTTTTCTTGGGGTGAGAAATGATTGTTTGGAAGGTTTAGGGTTTGAAAATTTCTTGTAAATCTAATCAGCCAGCTAGTAATTAATAACATGAAATTTCTTCATGTCTTTCATGCTGTACCAAGGCAGAGCACTGAATGCTCTGGTTTCTCTTGCAGGCTGGTTCACATCAGCTGCATGCACACAGAAGAAAGCATTCTGAAATGTGTTAAATAACTACCAGAAGAAACTCAGAGCAAGGGATCAGAGGGCACAAGATTTCTGCCAGTGTAGTTGGAAGAGACTTTATTTTACTTTGGATTCTGCCCAGTGTATCTGCTGCATTTAATTTTAACTCCAAGGAAGAAGCAGGAAATTTGGGTCTGACATGTCTGGAATCAACACTCAAACCCCCTGACATAATGTGTTTTCATCTATTACGCTTTTGATCCTTGAAGAGACTGAAATCTGTTTGAACCAAATTATTTTTCAGCATTGTGGATGACGCTACAATTTTTAGCCACTAACTCAGTTCAAATAAGCAACGAGGAAGTGCCAAAATGTCAAAGCCAGAGAGCTGGAGATGGCTTTGGTACTTTCATTAATTTGGATGTAAGATGATATACAGGACCACAGGGCACAGAAAAAGAGTTTGTGCTTGAAATAAACATTGAAACGATAAGTGGGATAACCAAAGTTCAAACACAAAATTCAAAGTGTCCATTTCCTTTATACACCCTCCCTTCGGAGTTTTGCTTTAAAACTGAACTCAACCAGAGTTTAATGGCAAGAGATGATGTGAAGCTGTAGCAGTAGCTGGCAGCCTGAAGAGAAAATTCATAGCACCACTGCACAAGAAAGAAGACAGAGCTGAGCTGCTGAGACTTAAAATTTATATTTGTCCATTACAATACTTTTTCTAAGTTATTACATATCCCTAGGAAAAATGAATGTGCTACAGTGGGTTTATTTAAACCTCAGTGGAGTTTGAAGTTATTTGGATTTGTCTTTGAGCAATTTCATCTATTGCTTTTCTTGTCTCCAGTCAGCAGACACATAAGCCAAAATTCTGTTACAAAATAAAGTAGCTTTTCATCTTAAAATGTTAATTATCACAAAGTCTTTGTGAAGCAGATAAGCATCACTGCCCTCCATTCCTCAAAGGAGACAGACAGCAGCAAAGCAGCTTTCCTGAAACCACAGAGAAAATATCCCAGAGCCCAAAATGTGATTTAACTTCTGTGCTTTTCTAAACTGAGCAGTGGCTGGGACAGTGCCTTCCTGATGAGTATCACTGGGCACTATGTCAGCAAACACTTGAAATTCTTCTTTTGAAAGTCTGCAGAAGTGAAAAATCATCCTCATGGCAGAGCCACCCCCAGGAACTTGCCCTGTGCAATTCCATAGATTATTGGCTTGGGCAAAACATTCTCCAGGCTCACATCCCTAAAGCATATGTGGAGGCAACTGATCAGTCCAAGGCAGAAACTGTAGGAAAATGTTAGCAATAATATGATTCCAAGAAAGACAGTGCAGATCTTCACCTCTGCACGTGATCTAACATCACATACATGAGGGAATACACACATGAATCCTGCGCTCCCCACACCCATTTGGTTTCAGTCCTTCTGTCCCAGCTGGAGCAAACCCCGTTCTCATCACAGCAGTTCCCTTGACCTCCCATTTGATGTATTTGCTGGGATTCTTATTAGGCCATGGCAAAAGGGCATCAGAATAGATGAATTCCATTTTTCAGGAGCTCTTTTGAAGAGCTAGCCCTTAACCATAATTTGTTCTCTTCAGCTAAGCAGAAGGTTTATGACATTTGGTGCAGCCTGGGTGCTCCTCAGGACAGAGCCTTTATCTGCCTGTCCACAGGAACTTGTGCAACGAGCTCCATATCCTTGGCCAAGGCTTTTCACATCTCACCACCATATAAATCCTGCTCAAAGCATAAAGTACATCACTTTAATCAGAAGTCTCTCACTTCAAAGGGAAACTGCAGTGGAACAGAGCATTAAACAGATCCATGGGGCTCATAAGCATTTATAAGCCTCCTAAAAGCAAAACTCTTACAGTTCATCTTCTCAGCAAAGTAAAAGACTCAGTTTTAACTTCTTTTTTTTTTTATATTTCTTTACAGCAATATCTGTGAGCTGTTCAAAGCTCACAGTGAAGATAATTCACAGCCCAGCACAGAGGGCAGCCCAAAGAAGCAGCATCCTCCCACAGGTGGTGGCTCCCCTCAGCTTTTTGCTCAGCTCAGTGTCCCCCAAAGATGCCCTCCCCCAGCCCAAACCTCAGCGCTGCCCCACACGGAGGGCAGGGAGTCACTCAGCCCTGAGGCCCAGGCAGCCACACCTCGTGCTGTCCCCAGTGCCACGACAGAGACCCTGCCACGAGGCAGCTCCCTGAGCAGAGGACATGGAGCTGGGGGATTTGGCTGGTTGTGGACTTGCCACAAATGCTTATTGTGGAATAATTAATCAGGAGCACTAATTGTCACTGCCTCCACTGTGAAGTGCAGTGTGCTGTCCCTAAGGCTGGCAAAGCCAGAGGATCAGGGACAAACACGACTAAAACCCATCACGCAGCATAACAGGCATATGGTGAAGCATCGCACACTCCCTCATTCCTTATTCACTTGGGTTTTGTCTTTTCCTTTAAAAAATGAGTAAAACTTGGCTTTTAAAAATTCATGTTACAAGTGAAGAATTCAATAGCGAAGAACACGGTTGCATGCAAAACTCAGGGTATTTATTCCTTCAAAAATAATGTGAGAAAGCTTCCACTCAATTAGTGCTGCCAGTGCAAATTGTTTTCACTAGAAATGACGTGATAAAATGTTACACAGCAGGTGGGAGCTCCATTACTAAATGCCCAGAAGGAAAACAGATGAAGGATATTCTTTCTTTCTGCTGAGAATTGACCATTATTATAATTGAATAACCTTTTTGTAAAAGAGGTACTGAGCAAAGTTTTCATGACCTTAATTGTTTCACATAACTTCCCACATCACATGCTATTGTTGTTCATATCCTAAGTGTCACTTGATATTCATGACAATTCATAATGACTATCATTTGTGATAATTGATGTCATTAATATACAATCTTTGAAGGCCTTTCTGTAATCATTAGCTAAATCATACGGGATGTAAAATCAATGATCTGAACTATGTCATTAATAATAATAAGTCAGGTGTCAGTGAGTTTTTCTGCAAAATACAAATTCTTCAGGTTATTTAATTTCTATTACTCCAGACAAACAATAACCTTGACATAAACTAAAGTTTCCATATGGCCCAAGACATTTATTTAATACTAACTCCTTTTTTCCTTTAGTTGGAGAAAAGTTGAAATTATTTTCTATACACCATGTAAAACCCTAGTTCCAGATAAATTAAGATTTCACAGTGGAAATGCTGAGGGCCAAATCTGCTCTAGTGTAATTATTTAATAAAGTGTGTGAGTATTGAAAAAAATTCCAGTGGTCTGGGACAGAATGAAATCAGTAAAAATTTGTCACTAACTCCATGGAAAATATTTGCAGTGTTTTCCTGATTTTCTCCTCCTCTTCACAATACTCTGGGGGACTTAGCTCCCTGCCTGCTGTTCTCTGCAGAAAGTGCAAACATCAAGGGAAAATAGTATATAGGAAATCATGCAATGTCCTCGTTTTTGTATTGCCTCTTCTAACATCTTTTCTCTCATAAATCAAATCACAGATGGGCTTTGCCTGTTTCCCATACTCTCACTTGGCAGAGAAGAAACAGATCACTGCAGTCACAAGGTTTAATTCCAGCTACTGACAATGGGAAGAGAACTCCCCCTTCCCAGGGCTGTACCTGGGTCTCGCTGTGGTGGAACACCACAGATGCTGTCCAAAGCAACACCAAAAGGCAGCCCAGAACATCACACCTGCAAAATGCCCCTCATAGGCTGCCTGACCTCAACTCTGAAGTTCATTCAGGGCTTATTGTTTAAACAGAAGTATCAGCCTTTTTTTCCAGCTGAGAGAATGGATGGATCCAGAAGGCAGAGATTTCCTGGCTAAATACTGCCTGGAGGCATAAAAAGGAGCTGTAAGTGCAGTTTTCCCCTGTGAACTCTGAGCTGGAGCCTGTTGAGCCTTCCTGACCCTGGTCATGCTGGTCTTTTATATTTCAGCTGACGAGGGCACTGCATCACCAATGAACCCAGAGCACACATCAGGCTCTCAAAGCCAGCACAGCTCCCAGCTCCTGGGGAAGCACAGCAGAGGAGGAAAAGGAAGCTTCACCCCGAGGAGCAGCAAGCAGCAGTTACAGGGCACGAGCCTGGGAGAGGCCTTCTCCAGGAGACACACTGGGGGAAGGTGACCTGTCCTGAACTGAGACCTCTCCCTGCCCACTCAAGGCTGGATCCATCCCCCAGCCCTTGTGGGAGGCAGCAGGAGAGAAAGCAGCTGAGAAAGCAAAGGGAGAACTGAGACTATGCCCTGTCTTAGCAGGAGGTGCTAACACACCCCACTTGTGGGCGCAGACCATCCTTGGCAGTCATTTTATCCCCATCCATATATTAAATGCAGATCCCAAGCTCTGATTTCTAATGCCTCTTCTCCTCTTGACTGAAAACTCCCCAAAATGTCAGCTTTATAAGAAAGATGTTGCTGAAGACAAGATCTGACTGACAACATCTTTACAAATGAGGGGCTGTCAGGCAGAATGCATCTTGATTTGTGGATTTGCAGAGAAAAGTGTTTAAAATGTTTACTCCTAAACTCAGCAGATTTGCAACAAAGAAATTAAAATATATTAAATCTTAGCAAAGTTTAGTGCCATTTTATGAGAACTACTTGAAAGAATATTACCTCATTACATAAATAAGAGTTTGCTGTTTAAGACTGAATAATTACCAATGGCAAAAGCAGCAGAATGCCTGAAAAATCACGGACATTAACACCACTGACAAAGAGTGTGTCTGCTTTTGCCTTAGAGGAATATACCAGTAAAGCCCATTTTTGTTGTTTGTTTGGTTGTTTCAGAATACTAAAATTTGTCCAGGGAAGCTTCTCCTGAAGAAATGCAGTTTCTCAACAGAAAGTTTGTGTTTCAGAACAGTTTCTAATGAAAGAAATGGTTGTTCATGGAAATCTAGTCTGTCTCTGACCTCTGCCATGGGTTTATTAAATCACCGGGGGCATGGATTTCTCTTTGCAGTTTCCTATCCATTAACAATATTGCTTCTGAGCATTTCCCCTGCCACGTGTCCCCCCAGGGAGGCCCCTCGTTGCTGTTCCTTGCTGTGCACCCCCAGAGCTGGACTCTCACTAGCACAGGGTGACAGAGGGAGGCTGAGGCTGAAATTGGGGTGTTTCAATTTCCATATTTCATTTCCTTCATCACCGTGCAGAGTTTCTGTTTCCATCAGAGATCAAGATAACTTTAATCAGGCTATTTTTATTTTGTAATACATTTTTTCATTGCTGCATGATCCCCTCTTCTTTCCCTGAACCAAACCACAATGAGTTATCTCCCTGTTTTCAATCATCAGTTCTTTGGGGAAAAAGAAAACAAGGCAATCACACAGCAGAGACAAGAGCATCTTTTTTTTATATAAAGATCTTCTGGATGTTTTTCAGCAAGGCTGGTTTTATTCCCATTCCTTAGTGAGAACCAGAAAAACATTCTCAGGAGGGTAAACTGGCATTTGGACACCTATGAAATTTGGCCTTAGCTAAAACTCATTTCCTTGCAGTCTCCTTGAATTAATTCTGGTGGCTGACACATGACTGTCCTGGCTCACTACAAAGTCCATTTCAAACCTCATAGAAACTGCATTCCTGGATCCTTCTTGAAAGCATAATTGTGTTCATTTTAAATTTAATTATTTTAATTGCCAGCCAAAAGAACTTTCTTTCATTACACTCAGGTAAAGCTTATCATTTTCCCCCCTCTTACAGTCACTAACCAACTCGCATAAAAGAAAATACATTAAATTGATTTTCTTCCATAGGAAATACATCAAGGAACAGAGAGGATTGATTTCCCTCCATAGGAAACAAGACATAAATGTTTTTAATCCAGGTGCTGCATTCAGTTACCATGTATAGTATGAAAAACTGTGCCATAAAAATGAAACTAAATGCATAATAGCATGGGAAAATCTTCATATTATCTTAAAGTATCCATTTTTTTTGGCAGGACACAAAATATACCTTTAAGTGTTACCTACACCCATCTGTTTTCTAGTGAATTCTAGTGCTTATTTATGCACCTTTCTGCGATGCTCTTTGGAAAGGACCATGTTTCATCATCTCTCTCTGATTTCAATGAGCAGACTCAGAATGCAACAGACTCACTAAATTTGAGTAAGAGTGACAAATCTCAGCCTGTGCTGTGGCAGACTGCACTCTTCCATCAAGTATCAATCCTGTGAAGATTTATAACTGAGGATATAACTCACAGCCTCCTTTAAAGTTTGTATCTCAAGGCTGTAGCATCCTTGACTTTAAAATCATCCATGCAGATTTTACGGGTCAAAGTTGTAATTACATAAAATTTTAATAAATCTTGTGGCCTGTATAAGGCAAAAGGAAGGCAAAGTTAGAAATATCAGATTCAAACATTGCAGAGTTTTCAGCTCAGCTGTTCCATTAAATCTTGGGCTTATCCTTAGTGAAAATGTATTAGTTATTATGTCCTTCTGAGGTCATTATTACAGACATGTTGTTGTTGAACAGAAAGATTTCCTCATATTTTCCAGTAAAAAATAATTCCCAGTACATTTTTTCTTCTGCACTTCAGGCATTAAGGGAGAACACAATATTCTATGATCTCCATGCCCACAGAGGGTGCTGAATGCCATACAAGGGGTGTTGTGCATTCATGCAAAACAGGAAATGCAGCAGGAATAGCCTGTGCACCAGTTTTTAGGGTCCCATTTTTAATTGTCCAACATAATATGCAATCCTATCTTTTCTAATTGCCTTGTGCCTACATTTAATCTATGTCTCTGGTTTTAATTTCAGAGAAGGGCAGAACCACAGAATGGATCAGGTTGGAAGAGACCACAGTGGATCATCTGGTCCAACATCCATGCTCAAGCTCCCAAGGCACATTGCCTGGGATTGCTTGCTCTAGCCATGCTTTTACCATATCTAAGTTATGCAGCTGGCAGGAAGAAAAAGCCCCATCAAGGTCAGAAATAGTTTTTGAGCTGTGCTGTAAAGGGAACCAGAAATGTTTGTGACAATTCATGTGTAGCTGGTTTGTGCTCACTGTGTCAATGTGTCACTCCCAAATATGCAGGTAGCTGTGCAAGGCTGTGCAGGCTCTGAAAAGCTGTTCCTCATTCTTGCCCCTGCGCTAGTTTAACTACCTTGCACAGAGTTTTAATCATCTGCCTTTCTAATATTTTCTCAAAGATTGTGACTGCCTTTGCATTTTTTACCAGAGCTCCTATAGGTTCCTTGACAGGCTTTAATGACAGCTACTCAAGGGATGGTGGTTGAACCTGCTACAAGAGCACCACTCCCATTTGATGTTCATTTATAGACCAAAGGATAAATAAATCCACAAGATACATTCAGGAATGCCCTGTCAGCCATGCTGGTGAAACGTTCCTATCTCATGATGGGAGATTTCCACATTTTTATTGGCAAGATCTCCCATAAAAGAGAAGAACTACTCTGAAAATAAGAAAATGCCTTTTGCCTAAGATTTTTTCAGTCCTTAGGTTTACAGCGATACACAAGATCCAGCTACAGTTCCAACACTTGTTCCTTCTTGCTAGTTAATGGTTTGTTTCTGCAGGCAGAAAGCCAGACCCAGAGCATTTGTCAGACCACAGTACATTAAGGCTTATCTTTCACCTGTCTGTAGTGCTGGCCAGGAGACACTGCATGTCTCCCTGAGCTCAATTCCAAGGAATAGGCTAATTTCTTTAATTGATTCCTAATCTGAAAGATGCCTTCCTAGGAGTAATGAAGGGAAACAGTGCTCATGCCACACCTGCTTGGTTTATGGTCTCCTATTCAATATCTTCACAGAAAGAAAATGTAACAACTCCTGAGTTCTCTTGCCAATGAGACACGGATGATAAAGTTTCTATTCCTGCAAGAATTTCAACACGTCAGTAAGAATCAAACAGTTAAAGCTGAATTCACATGAGGAGAGAGTTACACCACTGGAAAGGAAAAAGAATTGTGAAACGTTTGCAGATTTCACCCCTCCTGTGGCTGATGCCCAGCACAGTCCCCATTCCTGTCAGACAGCAGAAGCAGTAGCTTGTAATTTCTGTAAGCCCTTGTAGACTAGAATTCCATTTATCAGATAGTCTTACACCTGTGTGCCTTTGTTAGACATGCTCCTGTCTGTACAACAGTGCAACAATTTAACTGGACATGGAGCTATTGATACTCAGGACCGGAATGCAGGACACAAAGGAATGAGCCATTCTGGATGTTCCTCATTCTCCAGTGTCTTTTCAGAAAGTGCCCTTATCCTAACCTTCAAGTTATCAGTGGCTTTACTTATCCTGGAGATTTCCCATAGCAACAGGATTAAGGTTATGGTCAAAATATACTTTGCAGGTGTCAAGACACCTCGTGTCACAAGGGCTACCTGACCAAAGGGCAGCAATTCCTCACTGACTTGAACAAGATATTTCACTGCATAAAAGCCTCTCTGTCAAACAGAGATCAAGAATAAGGTTTTGGCCTTCCTTTTTGTGTATATAACTTAGGGACTATAAAGCAAAAAACCACATGCAAAACTTACAATGAGCTGTATAATGGTAAAATGTCACAGTTGAGAACAATTCCTGATAAAGCTGTCACAGCTGCTGTCACCTGGTCTGTTTGATCTATTAATCTGTTACTGCTGCAAATGTGGCCCCTATTTCCTTGTTTGTCACACGTGGCATCTTGTTATAAACTTTGTCCAGATTTCAGCAAAACAGTAATTATCTTCAGTTTTCACTGCGGCATAAAAGGTCCTGATCCCTAGATGAGGATCTCCAGCCATGGCTCACTTGTAAATAAATATAAATGCAAACAACTTAAAGCCATTAAGAAGAAAGACAAAGTTTGCTTATTCTGCCACAGCTACTTATACTGTCTGTGTTCATTTCTAGAAATAACAATATACTTCAGAGGAGGCTGTAAATTAACCAGCATTTCCCTGGATATATTCACAAGTACCATTTGCCATTGCCAGCCACATATAGATTTCCAATAAACAGGTCTCATTCATTGTAAAAGTTAGATAATTGAAACTATCTATTTGCCTCAAGGCTGTGGTCTCAGAGGTGATGCTTCTGTGTTGCCACGACAAGTGGGAGACAGCAGCCATAATTCACTTCCACAATACTCTTTGCCTGGTTTTTTGTCAGTAATAAGCACATTTTATGAGATGCTGGAGATTATGAGTCGACTTCTGCCCACAGCTCTTCTGCCTGAGGAACTCCCCTTTTTCCCCTTTTAGCATCCCTTACCTCAGTAGAGGTATTTAAAAATGATGAGAGAATAGGAACTTGTCAGAAACAGCAATCTCAAACTACTCTATTATCTTTTCCATGCTGCAGATTATTATACAGGCTCTGAAATAAATGTATTCATAATAGTGGGAAATGTTTACAAAAACAAACTTTCATGCAGCCCTTTCCACTGAAGAGTAACTTACTTAGTGAAGTACAAACTAAATGTTTGCCTGTCTAATTAAAATCTTAGGCTTGAAAATGTATATTTTGTGTTAGATTGCAGCAAAGTAGAAGTAGAGAAACTGGTGTAAAATTCTTGCATCGACATCAACAAATAAATAATCTTATGTGTATACCTCCACTTTAAACAGAAAAAAAAAAGTCAGAAATGAGAAGTTTCCCATTTACAAAATGCCTCTCTCTATGAATTTCTCATCATAATTTTCATCCAGCGCTACAACACATCAACTGACTCCTTGTTATATTAAAAGTCTACATGGTAATTTTTCCAAAATTGTATTCATCACCTGGAAATGTGGGATGGACCACAGGGATCCATCCCTGAGATGGAACTCGCACATGGAGCTATGCTAATTTTTTTTCAGGGCAATCATTAAGATTACATGCTCCCTAACTGAAAATCAGTCAAATATATCCCCTGATAGTTCAGGGAGTTGGTGAGTGGCTGATCCATCACCCATTTCCCAGGTGCAGAGCTATTCCTGAGCCACTGAACCTTGTCATCTGACAGACTGCTGCTCGCATCCCTGTGAGGCAGTTTATAAAATCTTATGGAGTCACTCTTCTACTTCATGAAGTAATGTGGATATATCAGTATTATTTATACCACATATCACTAGCTTGAAACCAAAATACATCTACAACAAAATTACACCTGCATTTTTTTGAGAAAAATTAAAACAAAGCTGATCAGAAATTTATAAAGGAAAACTGCGCTCGTTTTTTAATGCATGAATTACTGGCAGCTGGATGTGCCTTGCATTTGTGAACCGAGCAGAATAAACTGGTTTGTGCTCCTGTGATACCTGAGCTTTTTCCCACATCCTCAGTAAGCTCCCTAATCACAAAGATAACCAAAACTTTGGATTGGATGTTGTCTCAACCATTTTCATGTAAAGGAGAGTTTCAGCCTCATGCAGAGATGCCTCCAAAATTATCAGATTCCCTGAGACTTTTGTGCCTTGAAAAGCAATTTTCTTGTACTACAGTGAGAAAATGAGTTTAAACCCCAACATCTTTGTCGAGCTGGTTTTTAGGTAACTGCCTGGTGTTCCCACAAGCAGCCTTTTCTTATCACTGCTGACATAACCAGAGCTCTGCAGTGAGAGAAAGTGGCAGGAGCAAGTGTGGAGCAGATTGAATTTTGTCCTTTCTAGTGAAGGACTTGCTGCTCAGGTGTTCCTAAGAGTAGCTCACCTCCACTGCACTCAAAGGGAGCAGGATTTTGTGCAATCTGTTAATAAATATGGTTCCTCCAAAGGAATATTTCACCCCTATTATCATTTCTAGTCCCAAAGGAAGAGGATAAATGAGGATAATGCTGGCAACTGCCCAGGCTAAAAGGGCAATATCACTCAAGAGATGTCATCAACAGCTACAGGGGGAATATTTGACTATCTCAGAAGCATGAAGGCCTTTAATCTTAAAATTATGCTATACTTCATATATCATTTCCAGTCATGTTCTGTATCATTCCTTTCATGATCAAAAATGATCTTTTTACTCTTACTAACATTATTTAAACCAAGATGTACCTGCAGGGAAATACATGATTGCTCTGCAAGAGAGCACTTCAAATAGTGAAATTGGCAAGTCCTTTATCCAGAAGCCAAGAGACTTTTTGCACTTGTTAAAACTGAAATATGCAATACTGAAAAAGAAGGATATAATTGTAATTTCTGGAGAGAATATTCAGTAAACAGTGTGATTCAAGTTGTTTGTATATGCTGCTTTAAATAACCATTCTTCTGCATGAAAAACTCTGAGTTCAAACAGAACAAATGAAGAACTGGAATTCAAGTTGGTGTTTTATTTCATATAATGACCATTCAAATAGAAAAATCTCTACTGATTACATTCATTTATGGGCCTTGGTAAGCATAAGAAAGTATTTTAACTAATTTATGAAGATTAGAATAGTCATGACTTATAGGAAACAATTTGTACAAGCAGTTCTAAAATATGCTTTTAGATTAGGAAAGAGCTAAAATTCTGGCAGTGGCCAAATTAGCAAAGAGAAGACACACAATAGTATTGATTAAAATTTGCATAATATCTGCTTAATTTGAAAAAGCAGTGTTATATATTGCAGCCAATAGATTAATCCACTTTTCAACCCGTTTTAAAAGAATAACGTAATTGTAGATCAGAAATATTTTTTCCTCTAAGCAATTTGCCAAATAAAGGTCTAAAATGTAAAATATTTTTTCCATTAGTTTTAGGTAATTGAAATGCAAAGTGCTAAGCACTTAATCTTTCCAGGCAGGAAAAGCTGCCTGCTGTCAGATTTTATTAAGTCTTTTTGCTGCTCTTTGTATAGTCAATAACAAGTGTCTAAACCCAGGAAATGATGTAGAGGTAGTGTTCAAAGGTAAGGATATGATAAGGTGGTGTTTGCATTAAGGATAATATGAAAAAGTCCAACATGTACACAGGAAGATTATTCTCCATGTCAACTAATTAGCATGTTTATTGGAAACATTAATTATTCTGACAACCAAAGAGATTTTTAACTATGTTAACTCTTCATATGCTCATTTCCTACATGCCTTTCTAGGCAGAGCCTTCATATATTTATATTAATAAAATTAAAAGAAACAGTTTTTTCCAATTCTAATATGTGCTAGTAAGTAAAAAATAAACTCTACCAGGAAAAAATGAGTTTCAAAACAAATGCAACACAAATAAAATTCTGACAAAAATTAGAAAATCATTGGTGCCTTCCAGGAGGTGGCCTCCCATTTGAATGCACATTGCTATCTGCACCTCAGGAAAATGGTTTGGATTTAAACTTACATCTGAAAACACAATGGCTTACAAGATCTCAGATATCAAAGCAGCCACTAAAGACAGGTGCAGGCCCATGTCCATGCCCACTTGACATATAAACAATGCAGCTTCCTGATGTGTCCCAAAATGCAGCTCCTGGAAGCCCAAAACAGGAAATCCCACTTGCTGTCTGATTCCAGTTCCTCTCCCACAGAGATGGGGTCCAGCAGCATCTCCTGTACTTTGGCTCTGAGGCTGGGACCTGTTTCCAAAAGCCTCCTGCCAAAACCTGTGCTGCCACAAAGCGCAGTTGGGATTGACAAAAGTGCTGGGGAGGGTTTGGGAGCTGATACCTAAGCAAGGCTAAATTCTGAGCAGATAAATAAAAGTATTGTCAGTTTTGATCATGCAATCCCAGTGTAACATTTAAGTAAGGGTTTGGTGTCAGATCTGATCATAAATTAAATAATTTGGCATGTAGCTTTGATGCTTAAAGCAACCACTGCATTGCCAGGACCATGCCATCCCACCAACCTCTTCTGCAGTGCTGTTCTTGCTCTCACTGAAATTTTTAGAGACAAATAATCATTTTCACTGTGCCCAAGAGCACCGTTTGGAGCAATATTTTCCAGTCTCAATCTCAGAAATCTGTTCCCTGCAGAAGGAAAAAGGAATTCTTTATGTTTTTCTAGTCTTTGTAGTGTACCAGCGCACAGCTTTTTGAGAGCAACACAAATATGCCCTATTTTCTCCTACCTTTCTTCTTTCCGATTATTTTCTTTTAACTTTCTCTGCAATTTTTCTTTCTTTCATTTCCTCTAGTGTTATTTTCCCTGTCTACCTTTCTTGTACTTTAACCATCCTATACTCTGTTCCATACCTTTACACCCATATCTGAATCAATCTCTTTCCTGACTTCTCCTCACTTTCCCTCGCTGCTTCTCTCATCTCCAACTTTTCATTTCACCTTTATCTCTGCACCGAGGCCTTTCAGTGCACACTGCACACATTCTTCTGCTACATACATGCATCAAATTATCTGCTATTGACATGAATGCATATGCAATGAAAACTGGGTGTTTATTAATAGCTCAGAGTTGCTGACCACCGAGGCTTTTTCTACATCACATTGTTTTTCTTCAGATTTCCTCCTCTTACTCCTCTGTCTATATTTCAAACTGGGAAGACAGGGACCTTTTTCTATAACACACTTTGAAAAACTTCATATCTAGGGCCATCATGTAGCCTTTCTTTTTCTCCTGTCAGCTTCTCCTAGTTTCCTCTTCCTCCAAAAAACTAAACAGATACAGATCTAATTACCAGTATCTCAGGCCGTCATTAGCAAAGTAGACACAGAGTGAATTGAATATCACTTCAGGGACATCATTACTTGAACAACCCCACAAAGCTCTTTAATATATCTTGCTTTGAAACTGCACCTCCAAGCATTTTGCAAGAACTGAATAATACACTTGCAAGGCTGAATAATTTTGGATACAAACAGAAAATTTAAGAACCTGCCTACAACATGAAAAAAATAAAAAACATAGATCAAGATAAGATCCAAATAACAGCAAAATGGCTGTGGGTGAGCTGATAATAGTTTCTATCAAGAAATAAAATCTGACAGAGCTGTTACCTGTGCACAACTCTGCACTTCAGCTCCTGGCCTGGCACAAGGTGAACAACACTCAAGTGACTTGAGTTATCTGTAAAATCTGTAACTCAAGAGTCATAATTTTATAACTGTTTAGGGATATAGGAACAAAGTTAACTATAGCTAATTATTAGAGACTCATCTGCCTGTCTAGGTGTATCAAAATCTACATTATATAGATATAATGATATTATATCTAATATTAAATCTGATATTAAATCTACCACTGTCACATACTAAATACAACCTTGATTATGACATTATATAGTTTTCAGACATCTTCCAATCACACTCTTGTGCAGTAGCAAAAAAAAAATCCAAAAGCAAAACAACTGAAACAACTGATATTAAAGAAGAGGAACAAAGTTTAAGAAGAAAATTACAAATCTCATAGAATAACAAACAGAGAGTTTGCTGGTAAATTTCTTACTTACTCTGATGATTGAGTTAATTTATTTTTAGCACTAAAATATACTTTTTGTATGAGGTAACTGATAACTTTTGGCTACAAAGCAGGTTCCTTACCATGGGAAGAAAGGGAGATCCAAACCAGCAATAGAGAACTTCAGCCAAAATACTATTCCACAAAAGACTAGAAAAATCAACGGGTAGAATAAATTGCTGAAAAGAACTATTGGCTTGATATTTAAAACTGCTGAGCATCTGCAAGTCCCATTTAAGTCACAGGGAGCTACCATTGACAACCATTGCAAATCAGGCTGGAAAAGTGGCAGGACCAATAACAAGCCCAGCTTACCAAAAAGATTTCATAAACTAATGATGTGAAATAAGAGCCCTCACTTCAGCTTACTGGCAAAAGAAAATAATAATACAGCTTAACAAGAAAGCTCTCTGAATCTATGATACAAACATTTACCAATTTTTTTTAATATTTTCTTTTAAAGAAGTCACATTTTCTCTGTCATGTTTCTGATAAGGAAAGCATTTCAGTGACAAGTACAGGATTATATGCAAAACAAACCTGTACAAACAAATCAGTATTCAGGAGAAATTATAGTGAGAATATATATGTGTCAAAGCTTGCCTCAGTGGTTTTACTTTCAGCTTTGTTTTTTTCAAGAACGTACTGAAAATAAGGGGAAAAACCTTTTCAGAGCTGTTTGACTCTGATATGCTTAGGGTTACAAAGATAAGAGATGGCACCATTCAAGGTGTTTGAACATCTCTTTGCACCCAGGTCATAATTTTTCCACTTCTCTGGACATCTCTCAGCACAGAAGAATACCATAAACTGCTAAAATCTTTGGGCACAGTGAAGTAACAGTTAAGCATTTCAGTGTTGTCTGAAATTAAATTCAAAGCAAGCACTTTGAAGACCCTTGCAGTCTTGGAAAGAGTAAAAATTATTTCAGGAGCATTCATCGATATGTTCAATTTCTTTTAATGACACATAGGCCACTACAAATGGCTGTGTGTTTTGTCATTGGATGCACTGAGAAGATCTGACTATTGAGATGCCATTAAATTAGAACTACTCACTTTGAGAAGTGTCTCAAATTGGCCTTTTTTTTAGTGAGGAGAAAGAAATGTTTTTGTTCCTTTCTGTAATTTGTCAGAGCCACAAAAATCTATTACATGACTTGACACATTTTTGAAGAGTAATTTCTGAAAGGATTCATAAGAAAAAGATGAATCCACATTTCAAGACACAAAGACATCTCAGTGAAATATTGCGCAGGTCCACACACATAAAATTAAGTAGGCATTCTCCCTGCTTCTATACAAATGATTTGTACCACTCTTCCACTGTTTCCCAGTCCCAGACCCCTTGGAAGAACCCTCTAGGGGACAGGAGGATTTGCTGATGCCAGACAGGTTTTCCAGAAAACCTGCCCAGGTCAACCAAATCCAAATACTCTGGGGGCCAGCCTGGAAAGGGAGAGACAAGGCAGCCTCTGGTACAAGACAAAATTTTCAGAAATTAGTCTGTGACTGCAGAAAATCCTGGGAAAATGAAGACTGAGTCACTTGCTGACCAAGAGATAGAAATCTTCACCTTCAGTGAAGCAATGTAAGACATCTGAACTGGTAGTTCCATCCATTGCAGAGGGAGATGATTGATCTAAGCACTCCATATCCCCTTGGATCAGTATTTTTCAAGTGAACAATTAAAAAGAGAGACTAACACAGTCCAGCAGTTACCTGGCTCCCGTGGTGAGCACTGTACTGGTTTGAAAACAAAACCGTGTGAGAGACTCCAAGTCAGAAATACAAT
>VWYI01024799.1:4831-157497 GCA_013399455.1 Anthoscopus minutus
TTTACATTTTGATAATTTGTGTTCTGAATCTTTTCTAGTTTTTGCAAGCCTCATCTGACACTGTCATCCTTATACCCATCTGAGTTTCTTATGCAGAAGATAACAGAAGACAACCAGATTCCTGTTCACCTTCATGTTTCTGTGTCTCTGCAGTATGTGGCTGGGCTGAAGGGAAGAGCCCTGGTTGAGTTTTTCCATAGCAACATTGCAGAGGTATCATGTCAATACCAAGCATACAAAAACATGCTTTGTGACCTTTCTGTACTACACAATATCTATAAAAACTTTCCTGTTCAAATTTTGCAACAAGAATTAGGTTCTAGGAAACCTGGAAGCATTTTGATCAAGAATCTGTTGCATTTTGGGTCCCCTGCTACAGCAACTGGGATCCTGCAAGGCATACTTTGCCATCAGAGTCTGTGCTGCTGAACAGGAGAGTGCACTAGTGTATGTCTTGAAGATGTGATTGCTTCAAGAAAGTAGTTCTTTCTTTAAAGTGGCAAAAGGAAAGAAAATAATAGGAATGAAATTATTTTTGGATGGTTCTTAGCTAAATCAGTAAATAAGTGTTCTGACTTGTTTTTGTAATACAGTGTGTGACTGCAATATGTGCTGGTATGGCTGCAGGTACTCCAGAAGCATGAACTGATAAATTTGATTTCTGAAAAACATTAAAGAATGTCTGGGAAACATCAGATTGAAAAGTAAAAATATTACCCAAAATTTATGATGTGGCTTTTTGAGTGATAAATAACTGTGATCTGAGTCCAAATATCAATTGAAAAGCTTGAGAAATAGATACATTTTTCTTATTCCCTTATCTCTCTTCTAAATGTTTTAAGTGACCACAGTTAAAAGCTGTGCTTCTCTTTTTATATTAGAAGAAGATGACAAAAAAAGCAGGTGACTCATTTAAGGGTTTACTGTAAGCCCATCAGGTTGGAAGCTGAGTTGGAGCAGCAGCTGTAGTGGCAAGCCATGCTCCTCTCCTCTCCAGGTTCTTTGAATCCAACCCTCAGGAGCACCTGCAGTTTCAGCAGGTTTGAGGTTTGGGAGGCCACTGCTGAGCTGGTGATTAAAGTTTTGTCTGCAGTGTCTACCCTAAAAGGCTTTTCTTGTAAATGAGATGGTTTTCTGTTTTTTTCTGATTTTGGTCAGAAAACAAGGAATAATTTGCATATAACAGAAAAATAATTTTCTTATATAAACACAAGATATTTTCAGTGGCTGCCATTGTGACCACATTTGGCAACTTTGAGGTGAGCTACCTCTCTTTAACCAGGTCATGTTCAGATGCTTAAGATTTGGAAGTTGTTTCTCTGGGGGTCTCAAGTTGCCTCTAAAGTGATGAAACGATCTGAAATATCAAGTTTATGTGTTTATGAAATAAAATTTACATCTTAGGTGGAAAATGAAGAATTGAGACACCTCATGTGGTCTTCAGTTTTGTTTTACAAGACTCCCAATGTGGAAGTGATGGCTTGTGTGCTTCTCTCAACAAAAGCTATTTACTTTCTGTTGGATGATTCTTTCATTCATGCAGATGAGCACCAGTCAGGTAAAATAGTTACTTTGATCCTTTAATCAGTTTACCAACTTAATCCCTCTCTGTGTGTTTGTCCTCAGTATAAGTACCAATTTTGGTCAGTATTCTTAATTAGATCTCATAGGTGAAGGGGTCAGTATTTGCATAAAGCTTTTATGTTCAAAAAAACCAGGGTCTAGAATCATGTCTGCTTCTCAAACAGACCCTTTAGCTGCCATTGGATCCATGCTTTTCTCTGATGTCATTTCATAGTCCCTTTCATAACAAAAATGGAAAGTAAAGGGTAGTGAACCTTATGGTGGGCATTCAGTTAAAGTGTCTTATTAATGCATGTGCTGATTTAAATCTGGTGTGTGACAAATGTTTAAAAAATGCTAATAAAATTTGCTTGTATTTTGCTCAAGAAATTTTTAGCCACAGTACCCAGATTTTTCTTTCTTTCTTTCTTCAAGTGTGATATTTCTATTAGATTGTAATATTAAAATTATGCTTATAGTCAGAACAATCTTTCTTTTGACCTTTTTTATCATATATATTTCTTTAACAGATTTTTGGAACAAAGAGAACTCAGACTGTGAAAACAGTTCTTTTCACCTCTCTTGCTGCTTTGTCCTAAAACTTAATGACCTGCAGTCAGTGAATGTTGGCCTGTTTGACCAATACTTCCGAATTACTGGTGAGTACATCTTGTGCTTTAAGATTTTCCAGTTCTATTTTGTTCTAGTCTTTTTTAGATGGATCCCTGTCTTCATTGTGAGACGGAAAAGAGGTTTTCTGTTCTTCTTTAATCCCTAGAGCAGTATTTTAATCATAACTGTACACTGTATTTTAAATTAAGAGAAATTATGTATTTTTGAGGGATTTGAAAGGGTTCCATTGTTTTCAGGAATTTGAAAGATCTCTGAATAATGATACATGTTCTCCAGAGAAATAATCTTTTAAAAAAGTCTTTTCTGATGACAGTTGCATGTTGGTTCAAGAAATGGTAATGCCACATAAAGATCAGTGAGTGAATTATGTTCTGTGTTCTCCTCAGGACATTCTGCAGATCACATTGTCACCTGCCTGACAAGAGACAGTTACAACACTCACACCTTCATACAGCAGCTTATGGCAGTCCTGTCACTGCTTGCACGGACTCCTTCACCTGAACCAGTAGATAAGGACTTCTACTCTGAATTTGGGAGTAAAAACACAGGTGAGTGGTCTTTTCTATGTGTCATGACTTATTTAGGCATCATACTTAAGGTTTCACCTGAACTATACTGATTGAAAACTTTTGAGGGACCTTTATGCATCAGTCATTTCCTATTTGATACTTTAACTAAGCTCCCTAAACTAAACTTCAGTGATCTTAGATGTGCCTTACGTAAGCAGAATTGTTAAATGTATGTAAGAGTTTTGCACAAGTGAAGTTAAGTGGTGGCTTCTTGCATTACTCCTGGACTTACATGGTTAGCAGAAAAGTATGTTGGCAATGCAAGAAGGACTCCAGCAGAGACCTGCAATCTGAATAAGATTATTCCAATATTGTTTATAAGCAAAAGCATGTATCAATATATACAGATCTTAAATTCTTCCAGCTGCAGCCAGCTGTCGAGGGTTGTTGTTTATCCTAGTACATTAAGAAAGTATTGCATAGCACTAATTAGAGATATAATAATGTATGTTTCTTGCAGGAAAAATGGAGAATTACGAACTGATCCACTCTAGCAGAGTAAAATTTATTTATCCAAATGAAGAGGAAATCGGGGACCTTGCTTTTCTAGTGGCAGAGAAGATGGATGGTTTGACCAATCTTCCATCCCTCAACATCCTTCTGTATGTGTTGGCATTTCAAGTAAATCACTTTGAAGGATCTGCTCAGAACAGTAGTTCACTTCAACCTAAAACACTGCTATTGACCAGCTCTGATTTGTTCCTCTTTGATGAAGATTATATCAGTTACCCACTACCTGAATTTGCTAAGGAGCCACCAAAGAGAGACAAGTATCAGCTTGCAGATGGAAGACGAATCCGGGATTTAGATAGAGTACTCATGGGGTATCAGACATATCCACAGGCCCTTACGTTTGTGTTTGATGATGTTCAGAATCAGGACCTGATGCAGAATTTAACACTGGATCACTTTGGAGAAACTGATTGTGTTCCAAAGGGAAATTCCAAACAAGAGGGCAGCAGGAGCAGAGAGATCCAGTGGTACATTTTTATCCCAAGTGCAGAAAGCAGGGAGAAATTAATTTCATTGCTTGCAAGGCAGTGGGAGATCCTGTGTGGTAGGGAATTGCCTTTGGAACTCACTGGGTAGTTGCTGCACAGCCAAGTGATTTCAGTGTGTATTACAAGGTAAAGCACAGTGTTTAAGTAGATGGCACCTGTCAAGTTCTCTTTGTTTTCATGAGGAGCTAACCTGGACTCCCTTGCTCCCTGGTGCAGTGAACATGTAATAGTACACAGACATATTCTGAAGTTTTAACTGGGGACTGACCTTCTTGTACAGTCTATTTTTTATGCAATACTATATAGTGAAAAAAACCCATGAGACATCCTGGGAAACTGTATGGAAAATTTAAGGAGTCAACACTAGATATTCTGTCGTCTGGGGCTGTTAAGGTTTCCACTATTTTTCTGTATATATCAGTCTTGCTGTTCTATACAAACTCCTCTAATGTGTAAATAAGGGTAAACGCTTGTGTATGTTTAAGTGCAATGTTCTTTGTACAAGAAGTATTTTGGGTATGCTGCTAATGCTCATTATTTAATGATCTTACAGTTTTACATATGTTTTTCTTTGAGGCCAAGTGTAATTATTTGCTGCCAATTATGAACTTAACAGTAAAATTTGAGCCGCAAGCAGGTAACAAATTTTCATATGAAACTATTTTCACAGGCATTCATTTTCCTTATCCAAGGAAAAAAGAATTTCTTGGTAAAAATCCCCATGGAAATACCCAATGTGGGTATATCAGCATTTTGTCAGCAAATAATGGATTTGTATCTCTGAACACAGTCTTTCTTTTGCCTATCTTGTCAATACAAATAAAGTGTAATTTGAGTTTTCTTTTGGCCTTGTCTTTATTCAAGTTTATATCTTGTGTTTCCAGGATACCATATGGCAGTTCAGCAGCACACATTCTGTTCCTAGAGTGCATTGTAAAGCATGAAATGTGCAGCAAGATGATAGAAGAAAATAGTTCATTCTACTGTAACAAGATTGTTAGTCCAGAAATACAGCTGAGTCATGGAAGCTGAGGATCTGGAGCCTCTAAACACAGCTTGAGGATTTATTTCTAGTACTTTTGCTTATCTATTAGATATTAGGGATTTTCTTTCCAAGCTGTCGTGTTTAACATGATGGTTACTGTACCCAAAAGTTTTAGCCTCCCCCATGACAGTAAAATCTCTAGTCATTATTATGAAGACAGATATGGAGACTTTGAGAAAGAGTGCTCTGTATCCAATGGGGTAAGAAGGGAAGAACACTGCTGAGACTTTTATGGCAGCTGATGCTGCTTAAAACTGGTGCCCCTTAAACACATCTGAAATGTGGGTTGGAAGAGACCTCTGGAGGTCTGACACTTAAGCTTTAAAGAAGGCAATCTTCAAACAGATTGCTCAGGGCCTGGTCCAAACAAGTTACGGGTTTTCTCCAAGAATGGTGCGTCCACAGTGGTGTTAGGAATTTGGTGGTTTCACAGGGTATTTTTCAATGCTGTTGCAGAGCTTGACTTTGCTTTTTGGATTTCAGAAGCCAGGAATGTTGCAGTCAGTGCAAGGATGACGAAGACAGAGGCAGCCAGGCAAATTGTATTGCAGGATGCAGTGGAGTTCCCTAAGCAAACAGAGATGAGGAGCATAACTGGAGTGCAGCTCCACTCCCAGTTTGGCAGAGGAAGCCTAACTCCTTGAGCTTAGACTGCATTGAACAGTTAAGGTAGGCTCTTGGAGAAAATGAAATTTTTCTGTACTTCAGAGTTCTTCTATTATCTGAAATCTCGAGGTTGCTTATGTTCATTTAAGCTTAATTATCATTGGGTAGAAAAAGCAAATTTCTAAATTAAGCATCCTAGGAATAAAGTAATTAAATCTTGGATCTTCAGTAGTTCTTTCTGAAGTAGCTCTGTTAATCACTTATTAATAACTGTCCAAGGTAGCACTTGAGGAGCCTGTAGCAACTTAAACAATCTGATTTTAAAAAGCACTTGAGAACTTACCAGATGAACAGATACTTTACAAGTGAATTTATAAGCGAATACAAAGGGAATCTGTAAGGAGTCCTCTGGACCTGCCTGGGATTTGAACCACCATGGACAGACCTCTCACGTGAGGGTTATACTTGTCATTGCTTCTGGATAAGTCAGCCCTGTTTCCATCTTATAAATAAGGGCTGTTCTGGGGAGTGCCCTATGCTTTAGACAGACATGAGTTCTGTTTTAAGCATCTTAAAACCTAAGTGTCCAAGGTATTTTAATACAGTAGTGGGTATCAAAGAATCTTGTATTAGAGTAAGCAGGGCTAACCCCCTGCTTGCTATATACTTTGACCAGGTAAGGCCTCTTTTTCTTTTATTGCAGAAAAAATACCTCTCTGGTTGAACTTGAAATTCTTTTTAAGTTTACAGCTGTTTAAAACATGAAATTTATCCCTTTGGATCAGATTATTAGTCCAGGAAACAGCTGCAATTCCTCCTTGTTATCTTGGTAAGCATTGATCACAGATTTTAAGATTAATTAAAAGTTCAGTACATACTGCAATATGTTTTGGTTCTTCCATTAACTATCTTCCCTACGGTGCTATCAGAATTGTTTATTCTCAGAGCATTTTTTTCAAGAAATCATCTTTTATTCTCTGCTAAGTAGAGCACAGGCTATGTAAAGCTTTTTCCCTGATACTTAAAGTCTTTTTCCATTTTTACCTGGAAAAAAAATTAGAAATGACAGCCCGACCAAACCCCAAAGAAGAAATCCCCCTCTCTCCTGCTACCAGATATCTGATCCCTTGCTGCTTTCATAGAATCACAGAATGGTTTGTGTTGCCACAGATTTTGAAGATCATCTCATTCCAACTCCCCTTCATGGGCAGGGTGCCACCCCCTTGATCAATTTTCCAAGGGCCCCATCCAGCCTGGCCTTGGACACTTCCAGGGGTGGGGCATCCACAGCATCTCTGGGCCACCTGTCACAGGGCCTCTGAGTAAAGAATTTCTTCCTAACATCTAATCTAAATCTCTTCTTTTTAATTAAAAACCATTCCTCATGGTTGCATCACTGCTGAGGTATAAAGTCCCTCATTAAAAAATCCCTTTTAATACTGATATGGCTGCAGTGAGCTTTCCCTACACCTGCTTTTTTTTCCAGCCTGAACAGCTCAAACTCTCACAGCCAGTCTCCAGAGGAGAGATGCTGTGTTAGAACCTGCTGGAGTCAGTGCTTTGTGGACTTTTCTGTTCATTTCAGTGCAATATTAAGCTGAAAAATTTTATAAACTGTCATTCTTCAGTGCCAACCTATTGTCTTTATTGTCTAATTTTAATGTAGTCTTTTGTGCTTAAATACAGGGATTTGAGCAAAGTTTTCTTGAAAATGTACAATTGTTCATCTTGAAACTAAGGTGATTGCTTCAGTTCATAAAGAATTCCCAGGACTTTTCACATTTAGTTTCTACAGAAAGCTCTGCAGAATGAAGTCACTGTCAACAGCTGAGTTCACATAGAATAGTCTAAATTTCTTCCTCTCTTTTTGCAAGAGCACTGCAAAGCCCTGCAGGCATATTTCTCTTTAGTAACCCTTTGTCTTCAAATTCTTTCTAGCTTCTAACCCTTGTTCAACATCAAAACAATATCTGAGTAGCTGAGAGGCTACTCAGAGGCAGGTGGGGAGACCTTTGTCAGGAAAGTATCTCCTGAACTCCCAAACTTCTGTGTTCTAGCTTTGCAGCTGATGTAGATTTTTGCCACCATAGGAAGACCCAGGCAATTTTTTTATTTCAGTGTCATCTTCCAAGGATCTGCCCAAAGGTTTTCAAACTTCTGTTGTATTACAATGTAAAAAATTGTAAATGAATTTCATTAGGAAGGAAAGTAAATGAGGTGCTGACCTGGGCTACACTGTTTTCTCTGCCAGAAGAAATGACAGTTTGACCTGCATCCTGTCTGTCCTGTGTCCATTCCTGTGCTGCTTTACAGAACTCTGATCTGCCTGGCTGTGGATGTACTGCACAGTCACATATTTCCATCAGCCCCTTTGGCTTCCCTTCTTGCTCTTATCAGCCTTGCTAATGAGATGGCTATTTCTAATTGGTGTAACACAAAGTGCTGCTACATCTTACTTACTTACTGCATTCTAATCAGAAAGTTTACTTCTGCAGTACTAATCTTCAAACATACCAAATCTTAGGCAGAAAAGAAGCCTCATGAGGAAGAGCTGTGGCTCAGAGCAGACTACAAGCTTTTGTTTCTTGATGTCCACCTGATAATTAAGGGCATTTAATAACCTGGAAAACTTAAAATTTATATGGAAAAAGGGAGGAGGTGGAATTCATTAGACCCAGAAAGCACTAAGAAAAGACTGGCCAACACTGGAAAAATCTATCTGAACAGATGCATGAAGAGCAGTTGTCAGAGTTGAAAAGGTGAGCACCAAACCCTAGTGCTTCAGGGTGTCCAAGAGGGGATGACAACAATTCCTAGCATCTCTGAAGTTGCTGAAAATGCAGAGTTAGCAGGATTCTGACTCTCATCTCCATCTGTTCTCAGGCAGGAGCTATCCTTGGAAACTTGGCTACAGCTTGAGTCAAGCACATTGTAGGCCCTTTCTGTCCCTTACAGACAGTGGGACCTGAAGAATCAGCAGCACATCATGGAAGAGCTCACTGCCTCTGCCATTGTGCCTCTCTCAGTAGGTACTGAGTTTCAGTAGCTCAGCTATTAAGCTATTGAAACAAAGTTTTACTTAGAGCTCTAATTAATATTGGATATCTGTGAGGAATTTAGAGTCTGACTTTCCAGTACAATCCCAGAGTGCTACTTAATAAATGGGAAAGGTACAATACTAAAACCAAGAGATGAGAAAATGTCACTGGTTTTCACTACAGCAGAACATGTGAAGGAACTCAGAGTCAAGAGAAAGTGAGAGGCCCAACTTAAAGCATTTACTGACATTGGTACTGCTGCCCAGAGAGGTTTTGGAATAACAGGATGTGAGCAATCACAATGATTTCTTTCTGAATTGTGTGACAACATTGTGCCCAGGCAGCCCTACCTGTTGTCTTGGAATTGGACTACTGTGTCTGTGTGAGAAAGAGAAGGATAAACAGACTCCCATTCTCAGTGCAATCCTTGCAGGTTTTTTTGTTTTTATGAGCAAACCTTAAAATTCCTTTTCCTTCCAACTTGCCAAGAGGAAAAGAAAATTAGGATTGTGTCCTTGCATCTTCACCAGGACTCTGAGGGTATGTTGGGTAATATGATTCAGCTGGCCCCCTTCCTAAACACGAGCACTATTGGCTTGACTGTTTAAACCTTTTCAGACTCACAGCCTTCTTACACCCTTACAATTCAGAGCAAAGGGACTTAATGTTCTTTCCTAGCTTTGCCAGAAGTGCAGAACAAGAGTCCTTTTCTCTCTGTGGATGTAACCAAATGGACAGTTCTCAGAGAAGCTGTGTTGCAAGGTGGATTGGATGGCACATCACTTGCTTTGGCTCTAAACAGTAGTTTCTAAACAAAAGATTTCAGTAGCAGGAAATTGCCCAGTCTAGTCAGAGCTGCACACACTTCACAGGGCAGAGCTGGTGACACCCAGCATTTTAAAACGCAGTGTGTGGCACAGGCAGGGAGTCTGGGAGGGTTTGTAGCCTTATCCTTTGCCTTTATCCAGGTAGGGAATTAGTTTATTTTCCTGTGCAACAAGTTATGTAATTTTTGCCAGCAGCTTCTCAACTTCAAATGTTAAAAATGCCAGGACTTCGATATCTAAGTTGCTTTAGAGGACCCAGCTTGTCATTGATGCATAAAGAAAAAGAAAGGGCATTTTTCCCTGAGAGGGAAAACTCCTGAGCATTCCTGCTGCCAACAATCTGCTGATGACTGGGGAGACTGAGCCCAAAAGGAAAATTTTAAGTGTTTTGTAGAAGTCATCTCAATGAAGTCAGGGCCAAAATTTGAAGATGTTTCTGAGATCCACGTCAGTGACTTCTCCTGCTAAAACCAGCCACCTTCTGTTATGTGGGCAAGAGACACTTGACAGATAAGTCAATCTGCATGCTTTCCAAACCAAATAAAATTCGATGTGTGAAACTTCACAGATAAACACACTGGCAGACAGTTGACAACTCCTACTGTATGTTTTAAAATTGGATTTGCACAATCCTATTTCAATCAAACATTGACTAGGAAGTGAACAAAACCCTCCTGTCCTGCCTGCATAGGGCCATTTGTGTGTTCTGTCATCAGATCTATATGAGTCTCACCTAAATTTTCTCTTTTGATGAAGGCTCTCTGGCAGATCTCAGGATCTTGCTTTGTGAGATTTTGGGAGTTTGAAATACTTTGTAGAGATGCCTCTGTGCATGAGCAGGTCTAATACTGAAATGAGGGAACTGGGATTTCTGTTTGTTGTTGAAGAGTATTGGACAAAACAATGGAATCAAAAAATTGATCCAATGAGTTTTGCCTCTAAGGCATAAAGTTTTTGTAGATGTCATCTATGAGAAAATACATTTATCTGCCTGGGAAGGATCCATCTGTCTTAGAAGAGAACAGAAACTGTGAGTGGAGCAGTAATTTGGGTTTGTCTCATTTTTTGTTTCCTGTGCTGTTTCTCTGTTGCTGGCGTTGCTGTCTTTGATGACACTGGCAGCTGAACTGCTGCTGAGAGCACCTTGGCTTCTGTGCACTGAACATTATTAATGGCTCTTGGCCACCTATTAATTTAGAAGTGTTGGTGTTTCACCTTCTTACTAATTTCCAGGATCATGAAGATCCAAAGTTGTTTCAGATTTTGATGTTCCAGATCCAGCAGCAGTGGTCAGCAAGGTTCCATTCTCTTGGAGCAGCTCATAGGCAGTGGCTGAAGCACACACTGCTTATGCTGCTTGATCAGGAAAGCAGCGTCTAATGACAGATGACCTTTTGATTTTTCAGTTTATGCTCTGCTGCTGTACAATGGCACTACTCACTGTTTGCATTTTTAGCCTGTGTATTGCTGTTGTATTGCTAGCCTTTAATTGAGGTGAGGTCAGATAAGGAAGCTGGCTGTGAACCTTTTGATGTTGCTGTGAATTTGATTTATTTAATTCAGACGGGAATTTCACCAAGCATTTCTCTCCCTTCCTGGTTTCCCTGCAGTAGGTCAGATACAATGATGATAAAGAGCAATGGAAAGCCCTGGAATCAGTCTGTGTGTCTTTTCTTGCCCTGTACCATTTTTAGTTGAGCCTTTTAGAAAACTGTCTGAAGACCCATTAAAGAAGCCAATGCGTCTTCAGGTGCCCCAGGGTGATCTATTTTCACCTTAAAAACTTAACAGCTATGTGTGGATACTGGCAACTTAATCCCTATGTCATACAGCCAGCTCTTGGAAAACCCGTCAGCAATCTTCACCATCCTTCTGGGGCAGCATGCAGCAGAGGAGCAGCCTCATTCTTGTGTTTCCATGGCCAGCTCAGGGCCATGACTGCAGGCCAAGAAAACCCTGTACAGCTTCCATTCTCTACAAGACTGTCCCCACTGCCCATTTGTCTTTCCCATCCCACCAGAGCTGGCTTAAGCCATGATTCCTCTGCCTCATTTTGAAGACCTTTGGGGTACCAGAGCAGCGTGAGCCCTCTGACCTTGACAGAGTGGCACCAGCTGGGCAGTGACAGTCCCAGGGCTGCAGTTGTCCTGTAGCAGGACAAGAGGGCTGAGCTGTCACATTGAGCTGTGGGCTGGTGCTGCTTACATGGGTTGCAGTGGATGGTTGTGTGCCTTATCTGCTTCCTGTTAGTGCAGGATATATAGCAGGGCTGGCTGTTCATCATGCTGCCTTTCCCTGTAGGATGAAGGCAGAAGTAAAGCACAGATAACGGCACCAGTAAGTACAGCGCTTCCTATATGCCTCATGTTCCAGCATGTGGGTCTTTGTGGGGATGCAGGGGCAAAAAAGTATTAATCCTCTCATTTTTTATGAAAACACAAGAAACCCTGTCCTGGTTTCATTTAGGCACCTTTATGGCATGAAAATATGAGGGTGCCTCATTGCTCAGTGAGATTTGTTGCTAACAGAAGCAGTCCTTAGACTGCTCAGGATAGTGGGCTGTCTTGGCAGCACAGGGAGACAAAAGCCATGGAAAATCTGTCAATAATCAGTTATTTGTAATGTTCAAAAAGAGAATATAAATTGCAGACTGTACCTCAGGTTAGTGTATATTTTCTTAACCCTGTTTTGGGACTTTCCTGTTCTGAGTGCTGTGGAAGTGCTCCTTGGATTCATCAAGCCGTCAGCAGAGTGTTTGGAAAACTACAAATTTTGCCATTGCTGCCATAGCATCAGCTTTTCTTGCTGAGAAAGCCAACTATTTTAAAAAAAATATCAAAGACTGCCCAAAGAGCTTGATTGATTGATGCAATGTGCTCCATTCCTGCTCTGAAGCACAGCCGGTCACTTGCATTGCTTTGCTCTTGCATGCTTTGGGATAGGCAGTGCTCAGCTCTACCTTCACTTTGAGGTGTTATAAACATATTCACATCAGTGGCAAAAGGAAATTAACTTACCCTTCATGAATTTATGGTATTTAAGTTTGCCCATTGGATTTACCTTCTGTTAAGCATACAGTTAAACTCTTTTCATTCCAATTAGTTGAAAACTAAGGATTTCCTTCCTTCTGTTTTGAACTGATATGTAAGAGGAAATCCGTAGATGTTCCTGTTTTGAGTAAACCTTTTACTAAGGAGTTCTGCTTCTGCATTTAAAAAAAGAATGGAAAGAAAATGGTTACATTGATTCAGGAATAATGCTAGAAGTAGCAGATCCATTTCTGAAGGCTTTGCAGCCAAAAAGCACAGTGCAAAAATGCTCTCTCCTTGTTTACTTTTAACCTCTGGTTTGTCTTGGATCTGATTCTTGGTAGGCGGTGTTATCCTACAGAAATTGCAGCCTCTCTCGCCACCCTTTTTGTGGAAAGGGTCCTGCCTGTAAAAGCGTGAAAATGCATCCTCCTGGATTGCTGTTTTTCTTCTTAGCAGCATGCTTCTCTCCCACAGCTGACTGCCAGAGTCAGAAGGTAAGTCTGCGGGTCTTTGCTTAAATGTTCTTTGAGCAGTTCTTCATGTTTGGATGGTAGCATTTAGGAAATAGTCCTCTCCACAACTCATTTTTTCATTTACATTTACTTAGATGCCGAGTAAAATCAGTAAAAAATGTAGGGCTGTAAGGTATCTTCTATATTGTCCAAACTGAGGAACTAAATATAAGGTTTAAGGGAGCTGCTCAAGTTTTAAATCAGATTAAATTCGTGTCTCTGTTCAGCATTGAACCTGAAAGAAGCAACACCAGAGGGAAATACTCAGCATCTTTGTCTTCTGCTAATTTCAGTATGTGGGATGGGAACTTTATATCCATCAGGACAGAGCCATAAGTTTCCCAGGAGAATTTTACTTTAAAAAAACTTTTATAGTCTCATCAATTTGTTCCTTTGCAACAGTTTCTTTCAAGTGCATTTCCCAAAAGCTCCTCAGTAAGGATTGTTGAATACTTTCCATTTTATTTTAATTTTGTTTATTTTCTTTTGATTCTTTTGTCTCTGTTCTTGTGTTTAGCAGCAGCATCTAGGAGAATGATAGATACCTTTGTAGATCTGTTTTCTAGACTCCATGGTGAGGCAGCTCAGTTCCTGTGGGCTGGAATTCACACTAATTCACATTAAATTGTCTTCTGCCATTTCCTTCCTTGTGTCCTGCTGTTGCAGGAATGAACTGGCCCACTAAGCTGGAGTTGCGGGGGGCATTTGGAAATTCCCTGGGGAAGGGAAGCACCCTGTGATGGGTTGTCTTGTATTGAATGACACAGCAGGGCCTTGTGGGCAGTGGACAGACCTGTGAGTCTTAAGGACTTGATTTAGAAAGAGCCAGAGGACTGGAAAGGTGCTTCAGTGTCAGACCTTTGGGTGGAAGCTTCTGTATTGACTCCTTGATGAAACGGCCATAAATGAATACTAGGAAGGCTTGTCAGATCATTATGGTGACTTGAGCACAAACATGAAGTGTGTCTAGGGGTGGATTTCATCTGTCTGGAGAGGTGTGTTTCAGGCAGATGAGTTTCAGATTGTGTTGAGAGACATGGGCTTGTGTTTCCAGCTGGTGTAAGTGGAAATGTAGATCTCTCTACCTGGAGGTCCTCTGTTGATCTCTGTAATCACTGATGAGTCTGACTTGGCATGAAACAGTTATATTATCAGGTAATGAGTATCCACTTGAGTAGCCCAGAAGTTGAATGTTTTGAGTCCCCTCTGGAGCAGTTTATTTAATCCAGGAATAACCCCCTTTTAGAGTTTTTTCCTCAAAAATTCCCTCTTTATGGAGAAAAAGAAGAAACATTTGAAAGGTTGTAATGGGAGATAAGTTAAAAATAAGGGTCTAATGAAGCCTTCTCTGTCAGTTTAGAAAACCTGTTGGATCTGATTGGAATAAAAGTGCTGAGATTCTACAGGAGGCTTTTCGTGGCTCACAGGGGCCAATTGAGAGAGAATAGAGATTGTGTGCTACCTGTTTTTCACTGATGTTATCTCAGGGCTCAGCTTTAATGGTTCAAACATGACAGCGACTTTGTTAGTCTGATTTGGTTTTTATACCTCTTGCTATGGGCTGGGGACGGTGCAGTACATGTGAGAACCATGAATGATTTTCTGCTGGGAGGAGGCCAGTGCCAGGCTGTGCTAGAGGAGGAATGGAGGCAGGTGGGAAATGAGGAGAGTGGTCTCAGCATCCCCATGTTTTCAGTGCTCTGCAGCTGAGATGCTGAGAAACACACAGAGCAACAGTAGATCTCATTTTATGTGAGCTATGAACTTGATTGTTCATCCTCATTCTACCAAGTGTCTTCCTTGAACAAGTGTGAAGAGTTTGTGTGTCCAGGAGCTGCTGCTCTGTTCAGTTCAAGCTTTAGTTCTCAGTTACTGGGAACTACCTGGGGAGGTTCATGACTATAATGATTCAAGCATGTGTCTGCAGCTCTGTTTTATAAAGGACAAATGCACTGGAAACTTGGTGATTCATTAGATAATGGCTGTTTCCAGAACTGGCTCCCAGGATTGTTGGAGCCAAACACTGATGTCCAAATATGTTCTTTCTTCCTTGAGATTTTTACCACATAGAATGATTTGTATTATGGTTTGGGAGGAAAAGATAAAGAGTGAAAATGAGGGGAATGAAACTAGCCCTTACGAAATACTTCCCAGCTTATTCTTTTGAGGTGGAAGACGAGAAATGAGCATTTGAGAAGTGAGGGACATCTGTTCAGAGAGGAGGGAAGGAAACACTGCAGCATCCAGAAGCTTCAATGTGTCTCAGCTGAGTGCAGAGAGCAGTGGTTGCTCTTGCACAAGCATTTGAATGCAGGGAGAGAGCACAGCATAGCCTGGAAGACAGAGGCACTCTGACTCTTCTTTTGGCTACAGCTGGATGTCTTCTGCTTTAAAAACTTCTTCTCATTTTGGAGATATTTGGGAGCATCAGTCTTCCTTTCCTCTTCCTTTGTACACAAACTGTGACCCAGTCCAGGCTAACAACATCACCTGATCAGAACAGTGAGTGTCACCAGGCAGCACTGCTGCAGCACAGGGACAGATATTCCCTCTTGCTGCTTCCTTTCCCGTGGCTTTGCACTTAGAAACAGTAGTCAAAGATGAGCCCAAGGGAGCAGTGCATCATTGTTTTCCATGAGACTGTACCCCAGGGGCCACTTCTGACTCAAACTTCTGTCTGTCTTTCATCCTTTCCAGAATTTGAGTATCCAGACTGTTGCATTTATGTCCCTTGATTCCCTCTTCTGCTTTCCTAAGACGCAAAACTCTCCAGAAAATGACTGCTTCATCAGTTCTGTCACTCGAATTAGAAGTGAAATATTTTTTTTTAATACTTTTCCACTCAGCTGTTTTCTTCCTCTTTCCTCCTGCCTGTTGCTGCTGACACAAGCATATTTCCTTATAAAAAGGGGAAGGTCTTACTGGAAAGCTGCCTAAAGCTTATTGAGTGTCCCAGTAGGGTAGGGGGGATTCCACTATAACTGTCTTGTTAGAGGTATGCAAGTAATTAAACATGCCTTCAGGGAGGAATGACAGACATCCACCTCTCCTGCTCTTCATTTCCATTGAGAAATGGAGCCACATTGATGAAGGAAGGAGAAGGGAAATAGAATAATGTATGAATAATGGTGTCTTTCTCCACCACCATGACAAAGAAAAAATTTAATGGCCCAACTGTGTCTGATAACTGAAAGTACAGATGAAATAGAAGGTTGGAGAATTTTAATTTAGTGTTTTGTGCTCTGCTGTTTATTGGTATTTTTGATACAGATAGGGTGGCTCAGATACCTGTTAAAGGTTTGTGGCACAATTCTAACTAACAGGAAGGCATCCACATCTGTATTTCTTCCTCAGGCGTCTTCCCATTCCTTTTTCCAAGTCATTGTCTCAGGAAAGGCTAACACTGGGATTTGGTGGAACTAAAATTATGGGAGTTGTGCTGTTCTGTGAGATCCATGTGCCTGCCTTCAACTGGCTCCTTTCAAAAGCCCAGCTTTAATCTGGAATCCTAATTTAAAATCCAGTCAGTTGGCTGGATGGACTTCTTCCCTACCCCATCAATGGCACTGCTGATCTTTAGAGGCAGAATACTCTGGAGGCAGCACCTTGTTTATTCATCCATATTGTTTGTTCCCTGTTTTGCTCCGTGAAAGATGGGAAACCTCCTCTGCCTGCTCTGTGTGAGTGGAAGCATAAGGAACAGCAAAGCTGATCTCTGTTCTGTTGGATAATATCAGTAAAGCTGGTGCTCACAGGAGAGATGGATTTGGTGGGTCTCAGATTGGTTTTAAGCTGTTTATAATACAAGGGACATAAGAGGTTCCTTAGGGCTCCTGCTGCCAGGAGAACTGGCAGTTACTGTATGGTAGGAAAGCCTCAGAAAAAGAACTAGAAGTTCATATCTATGGGAAGGGCAGCCACAGACACAGAAAGAATTTCCTTCACTGGGTGGCATTCTTGCATGTGTGGCTGCCGAAGGTGGATCCATAAACATGAGAAAAAGCTCAACAACCCCAGTCAAAGGGAAGGAGTTGGGAAACATTCCAGGGACATGTCCCTGTAGACTTGAGGGTTATCTCTCAGGAGGTTTTGCTGACAGGGTCTGCTGCCAGTCATCAGGGAGGGCCTTCCTGAGCTCTTGATAACTGATGGGAAGCCGTGAGCTTCCTCCCTTGCCTTGAGGCAAGTGTATGTATTTGGGCTTAAGTTCAGAGGAAGCAAAGCTGAGATTGCTGATGGGAATCCAAAACAAGGAGTTCTGGGGACAGGAGGGCTGCTGTATTAGCAGCATTGTTCAGGATTGGCTTAAAGATTCCAGATCAAGGCATCCTCCCAAAATTTGATCTAATGTTTTTATTTTTAGAAAATACAGTGCCTGTGGAGTCACAGTTGAGATGAGCACTATGGGTTTTTTCCAGTCAATGACCTTCTGGGGCATACACAGCTCATGCCTCCCAGCTTTTCTCTGTCATCAGCAGTGGCAAATACTGTCTTTTTTCAAAATTACCTATGAGATTTCCATGCAGTTGCTTGTTTCCAGAAGTTTAGAAATTCAAGGAAACGCTTTTGGAGCAAAGTCACAAGTTTTACTGACAGGTTGGCATATGATGATAATCATTCACTCTGAGGCTGTTACTTCGTCATTTTTGTTTCACTTGGAGAAACAAGGTTGTGCAGGGATGCAGGAAAGCCCTGTGAGGGAAACCAAACCCCTAAAGTCATTCTGGTTGGGTGGAAGGACTTAGCTGATTTATTCACCAGCCATGTGATATATCCAAGTGTCCTACCTTCTCTTCATGCCAGTGTTTATGGAGTCCTCCTCACCTGGAGTCAAAGCATAAAGATGTCCAGAGAGGTGCAGAACACCTTTCCTTTTCATCCACCTCCCTGTGCCTCCTCACAGACAATTGCCATGAGAAATACTTCTGTGAGCAGCTCCTGGCTCTGGGAAATAGACTGAACTAACACAGTCAGCTCTGCAGACCTGTGGAACACCAATGAACTGGATTTTATCAGTGGCATGGAAAAGATAAATATGGTGTTGCCTTTTAATTGAGTGTCTTCTGCCAAGGGTTATTAATTTAGGGCTTGTCCTCACACACCACTACCATATATTTGTAAAAGATCAGCTGAAATTAGCAGTGCAGAGTTGTGATTATTTTAGAAATGGTTAGAATTTTTGCTGTGGGTCATAGGGGAAGGATAAGATAGCTATGATCTACCCTGTTGCTTCCAGCTGAGATCCAGGTGGAAGCAAGCATGCAGCACCATGGCAGGGGGGTTTAATCCATGGAAGTGTGGGGTACCTCCCAGCAGCTGCACTGGTCACTGCCCTCCCCAGTGATATCTAACAAATGGTGCAACTTGATAAAGATATTACAAGATTGGCAAGATAAGTGCCTAGGATAACAATTTAATCTGGGGATATTTCCATTCTGGTTTTTTTTCTTTTTAAGCTACAATCCAAGCGATGCAATGTCAATACAATGTTCACCTTGAATACAGCATGTACTTCTTGTGCTGCAGTGACTAAAATGTTGTGTCCAAGAGGCTGGTTAAAGATGACCCAAAGATCAGGGGTAAGGGGCTGCAGGTAAGGCCTATTTCCTAACTGTGTTATGCTTTTGGGGCAGTCCTTCTATGCCAGGAGTAGTGTTTATGTCTTCAGCAGAATACACACATGGTTTTAAGCTGTAAAGGTCCACGGAGTTTTGTCTTCAGATAGGTTTATGGCCCCTATTATTGTTGCTTTTGTCTCCTTGCAAATCCCACAGACTTTTTTCTGGGCAGGATCTATATATATAGAACAAATTAAATTACAATAGGCTATTAACTTGTCCTAAACAACCTGAGTTTGCTAATCCTGCTGTAGCAATTTAAGAGAGGTCTGTCTAGCATAGAAATCTGTTTCAGACAGAGGATTCCTTAGTGGCTTATTAGGAAAATAATATAATGATAGCTCCGCTTGTATATCCTCCCAGCTTCCAGCAATAATCCTCTGAACTTTTAACCTTCCTAGTTCACTTTATGACAATTGCTTGTTCATGTATTCCTTGCTCATACTCTGTTGAGCTTGGCTGGTAGAAAAAGAATGAAGGAAAACTGAATTTACTAGGAGGCTTTTGTAAAATGAAACACTGTAGATTATTGTTTGTGTATGTATTCAGCAATGAATGTTGACTGTTAATATATAGCTCCATTGTCTGCTCTTTCTCTGATTCCCTCAAAGTACTTTAAAAATAGTGATGGCAGTTTTGCAGTTTAGAGCAATTTTTGCACACACACAGGAGTCAGATGGAAGCCAAAGCAGCAATGCTATTGAGACAATTTCCAAGCTCCTTTTGGGAAGGATGTGGTGCCAAAAATAAAATGAAGTGTAAGAATAATGTGAGTCTATGCAGCTTTCTGAGTGTTATCTAGTGGTGGTTGTTGGACAGACCCAAGAATAGTTTTGTGCTGTGTACGTGCAGAACAAGAGGCACTGCCACCAAGGACTCATCCTGTGTGTAGAGGGAGGGATGATGGGTTGAAGAAAAGATGCTTCTTTGAGAGATTTAAGGAATTTGTCCAAGCATTAATGGAGAATCTGTGAATAATATGGCTATTAAATCCAAATTTACAGCATTTTGATCTGGAGTCTTTAGTAAAAGACAGAAAGGGATTAATCCAGAAAGGAGATTGTGTTCCTTCTAACTTATTTTAGATGTGAAGTTGAATGCTGAGTCACCCTGGAAATCCTGACTTTGTTTCTGTGCTGTTGACCCTTCAGCACCCAAGGTTTCCATCCTGATGCAAGATCCTGTCTCATGCCTAGTCCTTGACAGGTTTCTTCTAATCAATCCTGGAGTGAAACCTCTTGTGTGTGTGCATGGGATAGGGGATGAGGGCCCTTCCTTCCATTCAGAAGTCAGGGCACTGCAGTGTGGTTGCCTAGAAGCCCTCCAGCAGGCCTGTGCTGGGTGTGTGTTATAATCATAACCTTGGATTATTCTTTTTAAGATACTCTGTCAAGTTAGGAGAAAATACCCTTTTCCTGCCAGGGTGCCATCACATGTGTCAGAAGGAAATTGAGGAGAGAAAGTGCTGTCCAGGATTCTGGGGTACAGAGTGCTATGGTAAGTTTTGGGGCTTTTTACAAAAACCAACAGCTGTTAAACAGGTCAAACCAGTTTTAATAGGAGGCATTAAATATATATTGAGGTGATTAATTTTCATTACTCCTTGAACAGTCACAGGATCTCCATTATCTATCTGGGAGCTTATCTGTCTGTTCAGCACATAATCTCTTTGCTCCAGATGAGTTGAATCCCCTTACATTTAACACATAACATAACCTCCTGTGGTAGAACTTCCTTTTGTCTCTTCTATAAAAATAAACTTTTGGAAAGGGATGTTTTTGTTCCCCTTTACAGAAGTTTCCAAAGGAAGAGGAAGATCTTTCTGATATCCCTCTTGTCTGCAGCGCGTGTGCCACATGTGCTGCTCTATAGTCTGGAGTTAGTCAGCTGTTCAGCCACAGAAAATACTTAGCAATTCCAACCCAAGGTGAAAATAACCATCCCAAAACTCTTACTCAGATTTATGCCAAGTAATGAGAATTTGTTTTATCTTGTCTCCAAAATCCAAAAGCAAGACCTACTAAGCTGAACATTTCTCACTCATTTGACTGAAGGAATATGGAAAGACCCCCTCCAGTTCTGCAGAAAATGGGAGGCTATTTGAGTGCTCGAGCCTGTTCTCATACTGGCTTTGAATAAGCAACTAGTTTCATCAGAGAAATCACAGATTTCAGAATTATCAGAAATAGTCTTCAGAATTTGGAGGTCCCCCCCCTCCAAAGATGTGGGGACCCTGTTTTTCTGGGCACACTTACAGCTCTTCATGAAGTCCAGGAGAGCTGAAAATGCTCAGTCTTTGCAAAGCAGGCTCCTATCTGTTCCTAGTTCCAGAACTGCCCTCACCTCTCAGTGCTGCTGGTAGCAGCTGCCCAACCTCAAAAAATGTTGCAGTGCCTTTGTTGCAATTTAGTTATGGCTTATTGGCACTTTTCCTTAGGCCTTTCACCTCTGGGCCAGTGTTAAGCGTGCTGGATAATTTGCTGGTGAAGACACCTTTATTTTGTACCAGCTGGAATACTCGGGGCAGTGGGAGATGGAAAGGTGCTGGTTGTTCGATTTAATCTAATCTGTCCTGTTTCTTACCTGCTAGAGTGTCCAGGTGGCTCTGAAAATCCCTGCAGTGACCATGGGACATGCTTGGATGGTATACAGCAAAATGGGACTTGCATCTGCAAGGTTAGTGCATGATTTACTCTGAGGGTGATGTGCTTTGTCAGAGGGTGTTGTTAGTGTGGTGTCTGTGCAGGTGCTCTGGGTGGAGGCTGCCCTTCTGCCTGGAAGGCCATTTGCAGCTCCTTTCATCCCACCATCAGTGTCTGTGGTTTTCCTGCAGCATTGGTGCTGTTTGGAATAGCACTAAAACACTGTTGGTGATGGTGTGGAGTTGGGAAGAATCTCAAGGGTGAAATAAGGAAAGAATTGCATTAATTTAACCTCTGATCAGTTGGAATAATTGTGTCTGTCTATGGCTGCAAGAAGCCCTGAGACGCTTGGCTATTAATGAGCTGTACCCAGATAAGCAGAGGCTCCCTCTCTCAGGAAGATGAGAAAGAGAATTTAGGGCAGATATTTTTTTCTTTTTTCTTTACCACTCCAGACTTAGTACAACCAAAGTATAAACAATTCTTGCACATTTAAATTGAATAGAGTGGTGTTTCTAAAGTGGATAGGGTAATGAATCAGTGTCAGACTTGAAATTTTCCCTGATGAACTCTTTCTTTTTACAGCACACTTAATTAACAGCTCAAATCCTACCTCTTGGACTAATCTTTGAGAAAAGTTGATTTTGGATTTAACTCAAAGACACCTTATATCAACTAAAATGTATGCCGAAAGTCCCTGAGCCCTGTAAAATCAATGTAAAAATCCCACTAGTAGTAATGAATTCCAGAGTTCTTTTTCAGAGAGATATCAAGAGCTAGCTGGAACATTCCTGTCTGTCTCTAATTAGGACATTATTTCCTCAATGCCCACCAGAGTTTCCTAGCATTTGCATGCCCTCTGTGTATCAACTTAGACTGTGATCTCCTTTGCCACGGGGGCTGGTTAGTACTGGAACACTGAACAGATCAGTTCTCTTCACTGTGTTGCTTCAGATGTCACAGAAAATCAAAAATGGAGAGAGACTTTAAACTATAATGAGGTGTGAAACAATAGAGTGATACAGAAAAATAATATCTGGCATATCTTGTGGGCCTTCTAGGAGCAATACAGTGGGTATGGCTGCCAGAATTGCCGCGATGAAAATCGTTTTGGCCCAGACTGTCAGTCAGGTAAGAACAAGCCATTCAAGTGGAACTTCCACAAAAATAACTGAAAACAAGGAAGGAGGAGGAAGAGGTTGAGTGAGGAAGGTGCTGAAGAGGGGGAAAGTGGCAGAGAGCTGGCAGTGTTCAATAGCAGGTGTCTGGGGATTTTGTCTTTGTGCCCTTCTGCACTGTCCCATTATATAAATGATTCTCAGTCTCTCACTCAAACAGTCCATTTTTCCAACTGTAAATCTCTCTCTCTCCCCCTTCACCAGGGATATCCCACTTTCCTCTCTCTTTCTAGCCAGGCCATTACCTACACTCACTTCCCAACTGTGTTTCTGACTTCTGTAACAGCTCCGCTTGTCTCCCGGCTTCTCCCTTCCTTCTCCTCTACAAAAAAATGATTACACACTGTGCTGCCTCTCATGCATGGCATTTTGGGAAGTGAATTATGGGCAGTGCAGCCTGGCTGTTACAGGAGTCCTTTTTGTCTAGCATCTGCTTCCTTGTGTCCACACAAGTGAGATAGGTGTGATCTTGGTGGTTATACTCATGTGTTAAACACATGCCTGAAAAGCAAAGGTCTTGCATTTAGGGCTGCTCTTACCTCGTCTTCTTGAGTGCAGGACACACAATTTACCCTCCCAAAGCTCTGACTGGCATGGCCAAATTTTAAAAGGAGCTAGTGGATTATTGGTGGGAAATGCCCACCAATATGCCAAATCCCAGGGCAGCTGGCCAGTGTGTTTCTGGAGCCCTGTGCATTGCCTGGCAGCTGAAGGGCTGAAGCTTTGTCTGGACTTGCCTTGCAGAGTGTGACTGTGTGCATGGGGAATGCAGCAGCGGCATCGCAGGCAATGGGAGCTGCACATGCTATGGAGGCTACACAGGCCCCAGGTGTGACCAAGGTAAGCACACTGGTAGAGAGCAGACCTGTGATACAGGCTTGGGTGTCCCTAAAGGGGCAGGGAGGCACTGAATAGGTTGGGAAGGTAGAGGAAAGATGATCTGAGCACTGGAGATCGAGATAGAGGGAAGAGCTGAGATCTACTCCCCACTTTGTGACAGGGGTTAAGATGTACCATCTCTGTAGGCCTCTGTTCTTTCTCTGGACACCAGCCAGATCACTTCTCTCAGCCTTGAGGGACCTGACTACCTAGGCTGCCAGGAACTTAGAGCTGCCTGCACTGCTCATATCCTCTGGCTTTTGTGCCAGTTTGGAGTCCTCAGAAACCACCTTTGCCTTTATTTCCTGATATTCTGTAAGGCGAGTTTTGTCTTCTACCAGTGCCTTACATGCTCAAAGGGGAACTCTCTTTGCTGTGTGATTGCAGAGCTCCCCCTTTGCAAAGGTGTGACATGTGAGGCCAACAGCGAGTGTGTGGTGAGGGATGGGACAGCTGTGTGTGACTGCAAGCTGGGCTACAGAAAACAGGGCAGCATTTGCCAAGGTGAGAAACTTCTCTGTAACCCTAAATGGTCCTGTTTGGAAAAAGTCTTGTAACACTGGTATCTGCAGAGGAGTTTGAATACTGTGAACACAATGCCTACTTCACTGCAGAGGTTTAAAACCCATTTTTTCAGGAATAAGATTAAGGGCTAAGCTTTTGGCTTTCCTCTCATTTGGTCATAAAAGCAAGAAGTGAATTAGAGTTGCAGGTTCCATCCAGCACTCACTTATAATTATGTACTAAATAGTGCAGCAGGATGTTGGTGAGTCTGTTTAAATGATAAGATGTGGAGTCCAAGGAGTTCTTCACTGATTTAAAATTAATTTTGTGAATTGGTTTCCTTAAAAGAAAGTTAATAAGATGCATGTGATCAGCTAGCTATGGGTAGTTGTTTTCACTGACTCTTTACAGGTTTTGCTGACCAAACTGCAGTTTCGTGTATCCTCAGATATGATGCAAATTCAAAATCAATCCAAGCATCCTCTGTCACTCACACTTCTGTTACTGAAGTAACATGGCAAATGTGTCATCTAAATTCCTCAGAATATAAACTCCCAAATGTCTGCTGTCTGGATTGATTTCATTTCCCTGTGAAATTTTAGAAGTAAATAGTACAAATTCCTTTTCCTCCATTATTTCTATGCCTTGCAGTGTGCTGTGCTGCATTAACTGCTGTTTTGAAAACAGAAGTTTGGTTCTGCTCACCTCTAATCTCTTTAATTGCAGCTCAGAATCCTTGTGCTCCTTCTCCCTGTTCCCCCTTTGCTGTATGTAAAGTTCTTGGACCACGTGCATATGAATGTACCTGCAGAGAAGGATTTCAAGGAGATGGAAAGATTTGCCTGCCCATCAACCCTTGTGTTGACAATAATGGGGGCTGCCCAGAAAACTCTACAATTTGTGTTTACAGACGTCCAGGAGAGGTAAGGGCAATAACAGCCAAGGTCTGAAAAATGGCCAGGGCAGAAGTTCTTCAAGTGAACTGATGAATGTGTTGGTCAAATCTACTCTCTTCACCTCAGATTTTTCAAAGGAAAGCCAGACAGCTCTTTTGTAGGATAACTCACAAGGTAAAAGATGGTGAATGTAGCTCTTTGATTACTGTGTTGCCTTTCCTTAGGCAACTTGTCTTTGCAAGCCTGGGATGAGTAGAAGAACTCCTTCATCTGAGTGTTTGGCATTTCCCAGCAATTGCCGGCAGTATCATTGCGATGTGACTGCCACGTGTGAAATGAACTCTCAGGGGACTCCTAGGTAAGCCAGTTTGAAAACTGCAAATAAAGAAGCTTATTCTGCACTAGAATGCAAAGTTGGTTTGAATGAGCTGAATTTTGGAGAAACTGAGGGTGATCTCAGGAGTACAGGCCAGAGTCGCCCTTTGGGAAGAACCTGTCTTTAACAAACCTATTGAAAGTAGAGTTTTATATCAGTCATTGTAAATTATTGCATGTGGGTCACAAAATACTTTAAATCTGGGGTAGCAGAGTCTTCTGTGATGTGAGCTGGAGGTGTAGCTCCCCTACAGCCAAGCTGTAGTGATGGTAGAAATTAATAATCGATCATTAAAAAGGAGATGCATGGCCTGTTTGCTCACATTCGTGCACATTTGCTTTTGAGGAGTAAGATTTTGTCTCTTCTCCCGGTCAGACCTGTAAACAATAAATAGAGTTTCAGAGTGATAGAGAAGGGAGAAGTTGAGTGAAGTAACACCAGACCTCACATAGTCCTTTGGAGCAAAACACCTAAAAGTTTGTACCACTTACATGAGAAATATGGCTGAATAGAGGATCATTTTTGCATAAAGGCCTCTCAAACATCAGAGAAAGCCTTGCTGAGAATTTTATGTGTTTTCAGAAAAAGGTAGAGCTTCTCTGAGATACTGAAGAGGGAAGGAGCAATCCCATCTCCTTCATCCTTCCTTCTCCAATGCTGCTAAAACTATTAGCATCCACTTGCTCATTGTGTGCTCCAGGCCAAGACTGAAACACGGTGGCTTCCCTTTCTGAAGATCTGTTAGCACAGTGTAGAACACAGTGTTCAGTGCAGTCTCTGCCTTACATATCTGTTCCCCAGCAGCTGGCCCTGAGCCCTCTGAGGCTGGAGTGAGGTCAAATTCCTCCCTTGTGTCATGTCTTTGCATGGCTGAAACAGAAAGAGCAGAGCTGATACTTGGACAAAGCCCAAACGGGAAAAAACATCTTTGGTAGTCTGAGTGATGACTACAAATCCGTGTGAACCAGGACGGAGATTTTCACATGTAGATAAGCTTTTCTGGAAAAGTCATTAACATGTCTGGGCCCCTCAGTGAGTTCCAGATGAACACATCAGTAGCTACCTGATGTGCTTGAGCTGGCTTCTCAGTGAAGCCAAGGGGTCACATAGGAGCTGTTTGATAGGTTGTCACTTAGCCTCTGGGTTTTATGCGTTACCTCAGATTTTCAGGTGCTGAAATTATTACAACTGACTAAATATCTAACTAGAAAGGTGTCAATAATTATATTGTGGCAATCTGTACCCTGAACTCTAGAGCAGACAATCCTTATGTTGTTTGTATCTGAGAAAGCATATCCATTCTCTTTGGGTAGATACAAATTGGCTTGCCTGGCAGAAATGTGCATCTTTTTTCCTGTCACTCACTTTAGGCAGAAGTTACTCAGCCCTTATCTGCATCCCTGGAAAAGTTCAGAGGCCAGATTGGGTGGGACGCTGAGCAGCCTGGTCTAGTGGAAGATGTCCCTACCCATGGCAGGGTGGGAGTTAAACTAGGTGATCTTTAAGGTTCCTTCCAACTCAAATCATTCTGTGATTCTAAGATCTTAGAGCTGAGATTGATCTTTCAAGTGTAGATGCTGACATGTTGTTCTGTTTGGCAATTGTTGAATGTGTTGCAAACTGTTTTATGATGGTTTATGTTTCATCCCTATCTCATAGCTGTGTGTGTAAAGAAGGGGAGATTGGAGATGGGAGAAGTTGCTACAAAGATCTCTTGGGTGAGATTAATCAGCAAAATTTGCGAGGAAGGTTTGCTAGGAAGCTAAACATCGCCAAGAAAATGTTTGGTAAATGCTTTTTTATTTTGCTTGGGGGAATGAAGCAAGCTGGGGACAGGGTAGCAGTGCCAAACTCCCTCTGTTTCCTTGTAAACAAATACTTGTTGCTTGCACCAGGCTAATAATGTGTAGATTGAGTTGTGCTGTTAATAGGAAGAATATTCATTGCTGTGGTTAAACTTCCACTGCCTAACTACTTCACATTGCCCCTCTTTTTACAGCTTCTGGGTGCTCAACATTGCTGACTAAATATGGGCCCTTCACAGTCTTTGTACCATCCCTGCTTCCCATTCTTGATAGAATGGAATTCAATGTAAGTTTTCTTGGTTTTAGCAAATTTTTGTCTTAAGGTTCTTTCCTGCTTGAGCTCTGCAGGCTGTAAAAACTGATTGACACAAGAGAGGAACATTGGCATGCATCTCTTGGGAATACTTTTCATTGTCTGAATAAGTTGCAGTCTTGTAGTGGATTTTACATCCCTCACATTATTTTAAAAACCTCCATTTCTTTCTTCAATACTGGCAGAGGTTTTTTGTTTGTTTTTAATGTTAGGAAGTGTAAGGCTTTCTGGCCATTCTTCTTGCAAAGCTCAAACCACTTATGTATGACTGTTCTTAAAACTTTAAGTGGCTTTTTACTACCTGAGGGTGTGATTTTCAAAAGAGGCCAAGTATTACACCAAAGTATTGGAATTTTGACCTATAGTCAAAAATAGTAACTTCTGGATCCATAGAAAATATATCAGGAGAGGCCCCCAAGTTGCCTAGTCTACCTGTTCTCCCAAGGATCAGTTCCACCTCTATCATTAGGTGGTCAGAAGATTGTTCTAAAAAACAGCAGTGATGGTAAGCCCAGAGAAGAAAAAACTAAATGTAATTTCAGCAGATTAGGCCACCTACATGGTCCAGCATAGTCAGAGATTGCATTTGGGGAGCTACAGCAAATTCTATAATCTGAAGCATGCAAGGATAATTTCTAATTTGTCCAAGTCCAATAGGTTTCTGTCCAGGGGAGAATCCAGGGGATTCCTCTAAAGTCGCTTGCAGGTTAATCAGTCTCCCTCTTGGATGTGTACACAAACAGAAGAGTTTTGTCAGAGTGTTACTGCAGTGAATCAAAATTAAGAGGAAAACTCAGTCTTGTGCACTAAGAATTTCTCTGTGTATGATAGCTGGGAGAAAGGTGGTGTTGTGGAAAATTAACTTTTTGAAAGAATGTGTCATTTTTCTTTTTTATGTGGGCTTTCCTCCCCAAAGGACACCACTGCTGAGCAGCTGTGCAGAATGCACATTGTTCCTGGTCTGCACTTGATAGAAGATATGATAAAAGCCAAGACTATGTGGACCTTGTCAGGACATCAGCTGACATTCACTAGCCAGGTAAGGAATCTCCTAAAGGCCTGGGACACTGTTTTCACATAGGACAGGCTGGAGCTTGAGCATGGTTTCCTTGATGGACTTTCTTCACCAGAAAACCTTTTTCTGTTATCAAACAAGAAGCTCATTTGTGCAGTCTCAAGCAAACAGACACCCCAAACAACCACATCTCCTGTCTCACAGACAGCCAAGAAAGAATCTGACATCTGAATGGTCTTTCCATGCTCTCTATAGGGGCTGTGTTCTGGAGAAGAGATCTTTTCCCTACACCCTCAGCAGCTACAATATCCAAGTGGTTGTCGTAGAAGAGGCAACAAAATCTCCCTTCAGACTGAATGCTCCCTTGGAGTTTGTGTGCTTGAACACAGCCACATGTTGAAGATTTCCTCTTCTAGTTTCTCTTTTCCCCTCTTTTTATTATTTTTTCTTTAGTCCTCCTAGCAAAGATGTTTTCATTGTTGTGTTCTGATATGGAAGGCTCTTTTTTCCTTTTCCAAGTGACTCACATTTTCCGGTATCCACTACTCTTTCTCTCCATCCTGCACCTTTCCTGCAGGCAAGCTCACAGGTGGCCAAGGGGGAGAGCCCTTTGTTTCCTCTCTGAGGATCCAGCCTTGGCCTTGAGGTCTAGGTCATAATACATCAAAAGGACAAAGCACTATTGGGAGCAGGGGAATCTGAACTGAGTGTGTCAGTGCCCCTTTTAAAATTATTTTCTGTTTGTTTACTCAGGAGCATTTTGATCTGGGAAGTCTGCACTCCCCTTCCTTTGTTTCAGACAGAGTCCTCAGTGACGTGAACTGAAGTTGAGGGCAGGGAGGAGCAATTCAAAATGCACATGGTAAAAAGAAAAGCGCAGGAAAGCTGTGCTTCTCTGAACTTTAAACATGGCTGCAGCACCAAGACTTGGATGCTTAGTTTGTAGGTTAACTCTGGGACACTCTCACACGCCCAGCTTCAGTGCATGGATCCATACAAAGTGGAAGGACCAGACACGTGCCTCATATTTCAGAGATCCTGACTGCTCTGGCTTTGTTGTGAGGATTCCTTTTGGGCATAATGAGTCAATAAAAGCTGCAGTTAAAGCTGTAGTTCCAGGATTGCCTCCAAATCAGCTATGTGGTGGTCAGGGCATCCTTTTGTGATCCAGAGCTGTGATCAAGCATTGCTCACACTCAAACTTAATTCTGGAGCAGAATCTGAAGCAGATCTCACTTCCCAGGTGAGATATCTTTGTTAGGACTTAAAAGTACCACTCAGGATCAAAATATCACCCGAACTCCAAAGCAGGGTGCTTGTCTTACACCCCTTACATTTGCCACTTTTTCAAGACTAACTCTGGCTGTGCCTTCCCCTTGCTGACACATAAGGACTGATTTATTGCTCTATCATGGTAACACACATGTACCACGAGGAAATGACCTTTTATTATTATTTTTATTATTACCCAGACATACATCAAATCTTTCCGGTATCAAGACCTGCCGGGGGAACTGTACAACATCTTGCAGTCAAACCTCCCATCAGCCAATGGCATCATACATATTGTCAACAGCCTCAGGAAAAAAACCAGCACTGACAACCTCAGGAACCCACAGGTACAGAAACACTCATATTTCTTCTCTTTAATGCGACAGCAATAAACACTTTCAGAAAAGCAATTTTTGTCATTAATCTTCCAAATCTATGAGGCTTTTTTTTTAAAAGGGAAAAGGCTATTTGTTTTGTTTTCAGCTCTGATAAGGCCTGCTAGGTATTATTAAAATACCTTTAAAAGTAGCTAATAGTACTGCATAAGCCAGATAAAAATCTCACAATGATGCTTTTACAGCGCTTGGATGAAAAGAGAATTCTAAATTCTACTTTCATGAATAAAATCATAGCAAATGAGCTTTTCTTCAGCTGTATCTTACAGAACATGTATCTTACAGGACAAGTGTTGTAAAGTGTTATTCACATAAAAATTAAATGAAGATTTTCTTTAATTGGTCTTTAATGCATTTTGAAATTATAATCAAAAAGTTGTCTGTGTGTTAAATGAGAACACAATCATTGGATTGTGCCCATCTCTTTGAGGATATTTGTCTCCTGTAGATCTTTACATGCAAACCACAAGCTGGGAATTCCAGTATGTCCTCAGACCTGGCTTCAGCCCCAGCCATTTTTTTCCTCTTTGTATCTTCTTGCAGAAAACCATTGGTGAGATCCTTGCTTCAATGGAGATCTTCAGTAGATTTGAAACTATACTGGAGGTAAGCAACTTCGTGGCTGCCCAGGAAGCTGTAGCATTGCTACTGTACAAAGCCTGCTGCTGATTTGGGGGGAATTTTTGAATAGCATTTAAATACATCTCAGTGGTTTGGCTTTATTTCTGGATATTTTATTCTGTGGTTTTTTTTTTTAATTCATTTTCTTACTTTACCTAAGTAAATGTAATGGAAAAGGTTGGAGTTTTCACATCTATAGGGGATCTGGCACAAGCAGCAAGGGCACATCCCCTTCCCCTTGTCCCTGGAGAGTTTTTCTCCAAAGCCTGTTTAGTTCTTGACCACAGCTGACTCTCTGTGTGTGCTTGTGTTTAAAGGATGCAGGGAGCATTAGCCCAGGACTCCCCTGTTCATATTTGCTGCATTCCCATCAGTCACTTCATTGTCCCAGCTGTGGTTTTGTGGCACTTACACTTCTGTTATATCACACACCTGTTCCTGGTGTCCAGCTGCCTCTTTCACATTTTGCTTTACAACAGCTCTGCCTTTAGTGAGCTGTTTAATATTTCCTCTCCCCTCCTGGTGGACACCCCTCAGTAACCCATGTTAGATCCATGATGGAATCTTCTGTTGTTTTTGCAGAACTGTGGCCTGCCTGCAATACTGGATGGACCAGGCCCCTTCACTGTATTTGTACCCAGTAATGATGGTGTGGATAGGCTGAGAGATGGAAGGCTCATTTATCTTTTCACAGAGGTGAGAGCCCATAGTACTGTAAGACATCCTGAGCTGGCTGAGTTGCACTGGGCTGTACTGAAATGACTTTGTGAAATGGGTCTGGTCATTGCTGAAAGTTACTTTTTCTGGGGGTGGCTAAGCCATCTCTTTGTTTCTGTAAAGCTCTAGGAGAGAAGTGGGTGCTGATGGAACTTGCAGTGAGAAATATGGTCAGCCAGATTGCCTAAATCTGGTGTTTGGCTTTCATTCCTCACCCCAGCTTTGGGCAGGGGAAAATGAAGGAACTTACTCACCAAGTGAATTTACTGCTATAGGCATTGTCAATCACTGATTAGAAGAAAATGTAGTTGCCTCCTCTTACTCCTGAGCTTTGAAGGGGTATCTAATTCTCACGTTCTCTGCTTTCCTTAGGGCATAAATAAGCTTCAGGAGCTGGTGAAACATCACATCTACACTTCAGCAGCGGTAAGGCAGGCAGCTCTAGCCCCAGACCTCCTTCAGATCAACACCTTATCAACCCTTTTGTCTGGCATAGAAGTCACAGTGTTGATGACTTCAGCTGCTGCTTCTTGGATTTCCCTTGGAGGAGCAGGGATGTTACTCAGGATCTGATGAGGCAAAATGTTTGCCGTGAAAGGAGTTGCCAAAAGGGACAGCTGTGCTCTCCATCAAGAAACTCTGAGTTTTCTGGAGTATTGGTGCTCCCTAGTTGGATGGCCTTTACAAAGAAAATACTGTCTAGCACAGTTTGCTGCAGGACGCAAAAATAATTATTGTCCTGGTTCTCGGAACCGTCTACTCAAGTTATTAAGTTTCTGAGTAGAGAAGCTGCAGTTTACATTTTTTTCCTTTAAGCTTATTATTTTCAAAAAATATTTCCAAATATATTCTCTGTTATGCTTCTTGCTGAACTTTCACTGTTTACTGAATATGTCCTAGAAAAAAACATTATTGGTCTGACCCTACTTGCAGCTGTATTAGTAAGAGACACTGTTACTGAGACTTGATTTCAGCTGTGCTGGACAGTTACCTAAACAAGGAATGAAAAGCAAGGCAGCTGCCACCAGCACTGCTGTGTTTGTGGTTCTGCAAACAGTTCACACAAAGTCCTGGATTACCCTCTGACCCATTGCTTGTTTTTAAGGTATTTCATGAAATGTAAGTGTTAAGTCTCCTTGAGAAGTTTTTAAGTGGCAGGAATCATGGAAGGATTCTGTAAGCTGCACTGAAATGACCCTGATTTTCATGGTACCACTGCCTTGTGTTTTATTTCAGGTGACTGTAGGTCAGCTGATGATGATGCCACACATCGTTACAATGGCTAACCAGATACTTACCATCAACATTAGTGCAGATGTAAGTGTGAATCAAAACCCTTAGGGGCAAGCCCTTCTGTGCTAGGAGAAAGTCTGCATGTGGTTCTGAACGATGTGGTTTCAGCCAGTCTCTGCTTCTTCCTCTGCTTAAAAAACTGGACTTGAATGAGATCATTGAATTAGCTTGCTTCTTTATCCAGTTTGTGATTCCTCTAAGAGGCTTGACCATTTGTGTGGTTGCCCTTGATGTTGTGAACCATCTGTTTCCTGCACTGGCTTTACATAGTTGATCCTGTCTAATGGGCTAAAATTTTGTTTCTGCATCAGGGAAGAATTCTGATGGATGAATCAGGGATCCCCTTAAACATGCGAGACATTGTGGCTTCAAATGGTATTATTCATACTTTGGATGGCATCTTCATCCCTCCTTCAATTATTCCCATTTTGCCTCACAGATGCAATGAGGAGCAACATAAGATTGTGATGGTAAGTCAGCTTCTCCCATTCTCATGCTCAAGCACAGCTGGTGCTTGCTGTGCACCCTACACTCACCTGGAGGGCCAAAAGCAGGCTGTGTGAACTGCATTTGGGAAATGTGGTCTGTCTGAGAGCTCCCCTGGTGTGAACTTTGGCAGCACTGTCAGTGTTTCTTCGTCTTGCACTTGGCACTGCTTTCCTGCTAATCAGCAAATGTTCCTTGTAGGTTGTTGTTCTTTCTGTGCACCCATCCTACCTTTGATTCTAAAGTACATTTGCCTTTTCCTTTATATGATCTTCTTCCCACTAAAGTTGCTAACTCAGCTGACAGTGCTTTGTTCCCACCTCTGTCAGCACTGGTGTCCTTTAGCCTGGACAGGAAGCAGGCATTCGAGTAGCAGGACCTACAAATGCTGGGCAGTATTTGCACATGAACTATTTCATACACCTTATGTGAGGGCCTTGCTCCCCAGTTTGATCATTGGTAGGTTACTGAGGAAAGATGATGAGGCTCTGAATAGCAAGATATTTGCAGAGACACAGTGAATCTGAAGGGCACAGAGTGTCCACATAACCTCCTGATTGTGTGAGTCTTGCTGCTTGGATGTTCAAAGTGCTTTCCTGCCTAGCAGGATGTCTGGTAGCAGAGAAACTCAGAGAGTGCAGGTAGACCTCAGCTTCAGGCAGGTGCAAGCATCTCCTTGAGACACATGAGAAATTTTATTTAAGTGATGAACTTGGCACATTGCAGAGTGTGGAAACCAATAGCAGTTAAATATTTCAGATACATGTTGTGAGGTTCTGGATATATATACTGGGAACAGTAGCTCTGTAGCATTCACGGCATGGGAAAGAGGTTCCTTTGAGAAGATTACATTTTTGCCTCCTCTTTTCTTAACAGGGCTCTTGTGTGGATTGTGAGGCCCTCAACAACAGCATTTGTCCACCTGGCAGCAAGGAGATGGTAAATATTTGTGGTTATTTCTGTAATTTCTTTGCATAATGACAATTCTAACTCGAGCCACTTTCAAATAAATAGGGAGCAGGAAAGGCAGGCAATAGAAAGGCTTGCTAGAAGCTCTGTGATCCCAGACTGCTGCCCACTAACTGCTCTGTGCACTCTTATTCTGGAGACTGCTTACTGAATCAATGTGGAGCACAGTGAGAAATTCTGGTCTAAATGAAATTGTTGACTTGCAGCTTTCAGCACTTCTGCTCTGCCTTAGGCAGAGCTTTCCTGCCAGCTTCTCCAGAGTCTCAGAAGCAAACCTGATTGCACAGTACCATCCAGTACTGCCTCTGCCTATATCACAGCCAGAGAATCACAGCAACCTTTCTGCTCTGCAGAGGGTGAGAAACAGCTTGTTCCTGGTCTGTGTTCCCTGTTGATTCAGAGATGAGGAGTGCTGCTGTTTGTTATCCCATGCTGACATTAGCAGAACAGCAAGTTCCAGGAAATTGCAATGTGAAGGCCAGACCCAAGATGTTGTGAAAGCCAGAGAGGTGCTCACCACCCTTAAACTCTTGAGTGTCCTCTGCGAGGTCTGACTTTGAGGAGAACTTGTTAATGCTGTCTCAGCATGGATGTCTGAAGTCAAGATCTGCCAAACCACCAATTGCTCATTTTCCTCTCTGGCTGAGGCTGGCAAAGTCAGAATCACCTGAGACCCGGTTTTACCTGTGCCCAACTCCAAGCCAGATCACTGAACATTGTTCCAATGTTATTTGCAACCCTTTTTCTCTTCATCTCACCTTCATATTTTTCCTTCCTTCCTTCCTTCTCTTGCTCTCTCCTTCTCTCCTTACTCTTTCTATGTCCCACTCTCCCTCCCTTCTCCCATCTCCCCTCTCCTATCTAATTTCTCCCTTCTTTCTTACCCTTCATTTCTCCTCCTAGCCACCCTTATCTCCCCCTTATCTCCTCTCCTGCCCTTCCTTCCCCTGTGCTTGATCTCTCCCTTATCACAGATACCATTATTGAAGCTAAAGGGCAGCACCTTGGCTCAGGCTTGGGGACTCTTGGGAGCAAGAGGAGGCCACTGTGTCCCTTGGTTCATCCTAGGTCTTGCCACAGCTGCGTGCAGTTCACTTTGGTTCCTCAGTGAACTTGCCCAGCTCAGAGATAGGCACAGTTGCTCTTTGCAGCAAAAAGAGCAAAGTGGAAGGTTACAGTGCTAATGGCTTGTTTTGTATGTGCAGCAACCAGAGCTCTCCCCAAAGGAATGTGTTTACATCCATGATCCACAAGGCCTGAACGTCCTGAAGAAGGGGTGCGCCAGGTACTGCAATCAAACCATCAGGGTGAGTGTGATGGAGGAGCACATTCCCTCTGGAAGGAGCTCAGCTCTGCCCTTCCTCATTCACAGGAAGAGCTCTGAGTCAAGAGGGCTGGACGGGAGCAAAAGGAAAACTGTCCCAGAACCATCACATAAACAAGCCACCTGCTTTTCCTTTGTTCAAGAGAACACAGGGTGCCAACGTACTGCAAATGTTAGAAGGCAGCTCAGTTAAACCTGAGTGCAATACATAAATAAAGGTATCCCTGCTGTGACCAGCCAAGCTATAGGAAGCCATGATGGTACAATGTTAACTGCAGAGTCCCAGCTTTAGCATTTCTCCCAAAGGAAGTTGAGCACAGGGTAAGTGCTGTAAGCTGTGAAGTGATTGCATCCTGTTTATGAACCACTGTCAGATGGTTCAGGAAAGTTTCTCTTAGTGAATTTATGGACCTCGTGTTTGTCTGCAGCTCCTCAGCTCTCACAGTGCCAACTCTCTGGGATGATTTGTGGGTGTTCCATTAAATACTGCTGATTGTTTGTATTCTGATTGTTCTTCCTTTTGTCAGTCATGACAAGCCTGCAATCCAGGACTGCTACATCCCTCCACAGGAATGCAGTCCTGGACAAGGATAAAGTAAGAGTGAGTGGACCTGCACTATTAAAGAATTAAAAATTCATAAATATCATGCATCCTGTGTGTCGAAGTCACAGAACAAGCAGAAAATAATGGTTTGTTCTGAGAAGAATTGGCTTTGAGCAGGAAGAGGATGGTTATTGAAAAATAATTTAGGTGCATGAGCTCCTAAGAAACACAGATGCTAAATACAACATTCTGTTTCCCTCCATGGCAGAGACAAGGACCAGAATTCGAGAATTATGAGCACGGGAATACTCTAGGAAATTCTTGTTAAGTCATGTCATACCTTACCACTCTTGCTCTTTTTTTTTTTTCAGAAACCTGGATGCTGCAAAGGATTCTTTGGTCCAGACTGCATACCATGCCCAGGAGGATTTTCCAGTCCGTGCTATGGCCGGGGAAATGTAAGTGTGGAGGAACATTCTGCATTGCAATGAGCAGGTGCATCAGTGTGGTTGGAGAGTGTAGTTTGAGATAAGTACAATTCAGAGTTTGTGCTCCAGGGATAAGCCCACAGAGGTGGTAGCAGAAGATCCAGGGAGAATGGCACATACTTAGTGTGAATTAGGTCATGGCTGTTGGGCACAGCTCTGGCTGTGTGGGATCTTGTAATACTACCACAACTCTTCAAAGTCCTGTTTGTTACTGCAAGTATCAAAATGCCTTTGATGGATATCAATATTGGCCTTGGCATTTCTCTGAGTTTCAGTCACTTTGGTTTTTTTCTTGTTTTCCTTCCAGTGCAGCGATGGCATTCAAGGGAATGGCAGCTGTCACTGCTTTGAAGGTTTCAAAGGCACAGCCTGCCACATCTGTGCAAACCCAAACAAGCATGGCGAGAACTGTGATGAAGGTTAGTAACTCTGATGGAGAGACTAAAGGAAAATTTAGAACAAGGATAATGGTGCAAATTCATATATGGGGTTCCCTTCTGTCAAGACCAGCATTATGAAAGAAGTGACAAAAATATCATCATGTGTGTCCCTTTGAAAAACATGTAGAGAAAACATGTTTGATGTGACAGTGGTGATATTTTGGAAACATCAACCTAATTTAGGTTCTTCTGTTAGGAAACAAAAGACAATTGACAATGACCTTGAGTTTAATAGCCTAAATTTGAATCTGTTCTTACAGCCTAGAGAAAATATGGCAGTTTGCAGGATCTGTTCCCTGGCCAGGCTTGATTTTTGATGGATGTCTCTCAGCAGACATCCCTCTGTCAAACAGAAAAATATAATTGAATAATTATTTGGCGTCACAAGAGACTGTGAAGAGAAGTTGGGAATCTACAGCTGTGGTGGATTCTGGACTTTTTGTACTTACCGATCTTACTGCATGTCCTTAACAGATTGTGGCTGTGTCCATGGTGTCTGTGACAACAGGCCTGGCAGTGGGGGCGTGTGTCAGTCCTGGTCCTGCAAGGAAGGCTACACTGGAAAATTCTGTGACAAGACATCCAAGAACTGTGGCCCAAGTGAGCTGTCCCAGTACTGCCACCAGCACGCTGTCTGCAGCCTCAATGACACAGCAAGGTCAGTCTCTGTAGCATGCTCAGGGGCACACTGCCATTGTACAGGCACATGGCTGCCACCCCTGTGGCTGTGTGTGTGTCTGTGGACTTGGTGCACAAGATTGTTTGAGTAACTCACCCAGCCTGCTGGTAATAAATCTTGCTAGCTTGAGGGACTGCTCTACCTGTGTCCCTTTTGTGTTTATACTTTCAAGGTGCATCTGCATGGATGGATATGAAGGGGATGGGTTTTCCTGCCAGCCCATTGACCTGTGCAGTCAGCCAGAACGGGGAGGTTGTTCACAGAACGTAAGTGCAGTCAGCCTGTGAAGCGTGGAGAGGCAGCTCCTCTCAATCAGAACAGGGATCCAGGACTCCTGGGACTGTTACAGAGTTTGTGTGCTAATTTTTCCTGTCTGTCAGATGAGGTGGAATAACAAGTGCCTTGGCATAGTCATTATAAAGATGTCAATCATTTGGGTTGGTGCCAAAATGTGATGGTCCAAGGATAGTTTAGCTGGTTCACATCAGATATTTTACCAGCCACACAGATTTGCTGTACAAATAATTTTTGGTTTGCAGTGATATTCCCCTCAAGATCTTCTAATATGTGTTACTTCCTCTGTAACTTAACTGTGAGATCCAACTCATACTCCCAGTAGCCATCAACACTACATTTTTATCCATGTTTAAAGATTGTGGTGCTTCATGTTGGAAATTACTGCCAAATGATCGGACCTCATAATAAATTAGACCCTTCTGTCAGAGGAAGGCATTGGGCCATATAAAAGATGATAGAATGGCACTGTGTACAAAGTAGGTCTTTTCCTGAGAAAGATCTGCCATCTATCATTGATTCCATCCCAGACATCCAGGCAGGAGATTGTGGTTCTCCTCTTCAGGGAATACTTACTGTGTAGTGGAAGAGCTTTACATGATGATAATGAGTGCCCTGTGAGTTCTGAGCCACCACACACAAGTGTCTAACTCTCTTAAATCACAAAATGTCTCCAGAATCACTTTATTATGAAGTTTTCTATTACTTTTCTGGAGAAGAAGCTTTCAACCCCAGTGCTGGAATCAGAGTTGGTCAGTCAGAAATTCTCTACAGTGCAGGGAAGGAGATTTGTTGCTGTATTTTCATTGCATTCTCTCCCTTCTGCTGGGTGTAATTCCTCCTCTCTCTCTCTTGTCCTGAAGGCTCTGTGCACCAGTACAGGCCCTGGCACTGCCACGTGCCAGTGCAATGTGGGCTGGACTGGGGATGGCCAGGTTTGTGTGCCCATAGACAACTGCGTGCTGGAGAGCAGAGGGAGCTGCCACCTCAATGCTGACTGCATTTACATCGGGCCTGGACAGGTATGAGTGAAGCTAAGCAGCCTGGTGGTAGAATTAACACTCCCTCAGGTGCTCTGAGGTGGCCTTGGATTGCCAGAGGTAACAATTAGGCTGGCCAGCAGCCAAGCTTGCTTGTCCACTGCCAGAAACACCAGCTGCAGCTGCAGCATCACAGTGCACTTGCATGTGAGGTGCACTGGTGTGTTCAGGACTGCTGCTCGCCTCTGGGACTTATGCAATGAAGGGACAGGACTACACTCTGTAATACAGCTTGACCTAAGGCACCAGTTACTGCATCCCTCTGTCCCCAGACCACAGCACTGAAGAGCACATGCAGCTGTTCAGACAGTCTGTGGAGGGAGCTGGGCCAAGAGGTAGGAGGAAGGTGCACATCAGAGGAGACTTCTCAGGGTGCTGCTTCTCCCCACTGTGCATGGCAAGCATTGTACCATGTGCTGAACAAAGGTACAAAAGCTATAGCAGATTTTAGTTAGGAGAGATGTGCAAGTGCTCTCCTAGATATCCTGAAAGCAGGAAGCTTTGAAATTAAAGCCTCTTTCTGCCATTCACAAAGTCTCTGTCATTCCCTTAAAAACCTGGAAATAAAGGAGGAAACCATCATCTTCAAGTGTCTCCCACAGCCAAGCAATGCAAGGGATCAGTGTGCTTGAGTAAGCAGGCAGCTTGTATGCTGTGACAGAGGATGATGCTCTCCTAAGGAAACAGCTCCACATTTCCAGTTCTTGAGGGACCGGGAAGAAAACTTGGGAAAATAAATTAAGGATAAGTTTTGCTGCCTGAGACATTTTTTTGATAGTAAATGAAGATGCTCTGATAAGTCTATAAAACTGAAATGTGTCTCTTGCAGAGCAAGTGTGTCTGCAAGAGGGGTTATGCTGGTGATGGCCACAGCTGTGATGCCATCAACCCATGCCTGATGGACAATGGTGGCTGCCATGACCTGGTGAGTAATTAAAGAGCTGTCCTCAGGCTGGCATGGCAGGGGAGGCTCACCTGCTCACTGACAGGTTTTGCAGCAGCTATGGCATTGAGAGAATTGCAAAGGTTTATGTTATGTCATCTTACTGGCCCATACTGATGTGCTCCAAAGATGGATCCTCTGATTTTTGTGGGTTCACACAACCAAAGCAATCACCTAGGCTTAACTTCATGGGGGGAATACTCAGTGCCACCATAAAGGCAGCAGGTGGAAGATGCTTGTGTATGCTACTCTAGCCCAGCCCTTGAAAGACCAGAATTCAGTTCTAAGACCAGTGTAACACTACATAACCCGTGTCTGCTCTCTAATTTCTTCTTCCTTTCCTTATATTTGCAGGCTACATGTGTACCCCTTGGTGGAGGAGAGAGATCCTGTGTTTGCTCTGAAGGCTACTTTGGGGACGGCATGACATGCTATGGGGACATTCTAAAAGTTAGTGAAGAGCAAATGTCTGAGGCCTTTTTGAGGCTGGAGAGAACTGGCTCTGCCCTCTCTTTACTTTTCCCTATTGCCTGAGTTGATTCCTACCAGCATCAGCATGAAGCCCAAGTGTATTCCAAGGCCACAGAGACAGAAGTGATGCCAAGACTAATTACTGCCAGTGAAACCATATTTCTAAGCTGCTTCACCTCTATGCAGGGAGCTCCTGTCCTGAGCAATAAGTCATCTTTCCTTTGTTGTTTGGAAAGTTTTTCAGGTCAGAGCTGTCAGGTCCATTTTCTGTCGTTAGAAATATCAAAGGCCATTGCGGACATGAACTCATTGCAGATGAATTGAAAAGAGTTTGTTTATTTGGAAGTATATTTTTTAATGGCTCAAGTTTGGTTTTAAAAGTGCCTATCTCTCCTCACAATACATGGTGCCTATAATGGTTGTAAAGTGAGAATGTCAAAGTCATTGTTCCCAGATTTGATATTGCAAAGGGCTTCTTTGAGCCTTTGAGTCCCCCAGCCCTGAGTCCCCCAGCCCTGTACCGTGTGCTCAGCAGAAGTAACTCTTCAGCTGTTTCTATTTGACAGGAGCTGGCCAGGAATTCCCACTTTGTAGGCTTCTATGACTGGGTTAAGGTAAGAGAAACCATGGAACACCCACACAGCTAAGTTCTGTAGAAGTGAAGTTTGTGAATGTGTCTGTTAAGGACAAATAACTCCATTTATCTGTTTCTTTAGACAAAACAGAGCAAAGGAGAAATGGTTACAGAACAGGCATGTAGAAAAGCTGTGGAGTTTGTGGTAGAATGAGGGCCATGAGTGTGTTTTGGAGACTTTGTTTCTTTCACAAGAAGAAGCTGGGGCTGTGTTACACTTTATTTTCATGGTTGTACCATCTGTAACTCCTGGCCATCAAAGAACAGCACAGAAGGAGAAGAAGGGGTAACATTATAACACTGCTTTTCAGAAGAACATCCTTTGGGACATTAGACCACATGTTTGTTCCTTTTCTCATTGCTGCTTCCCTGTCTCTACTGTGGGAATGAGAGAGACCCTCCACAGACTGCATCAAGTCTGTGGAAGCATGCTATGATGGACAGCCTCTAACCTGAGCTTAAGCTCACCTGACCTGTTGCATACAAATTTGCTTTTGCCAGCAGTTATCTTGGTCCCTCCCCCAGGACTGATGCTGGGGCTTCAAAAAGGATTTACGGGTATGACTGAATGTGTTTGAAGGAAAACTGAATTGGGAAGGTAGAGCTTAAAGCAGCAGGCTTTCCCTTGGCAATCAGTTGTCAGTTGTTTTGGCTAAACCACCTGTGACATTCATTGATTGCCATGCCCAGGAGAGCCCAGGAGATCCTGCTGTGCTGCTGAGCACCTGCCTTGTTCCTTCACATCCCTTTCACGTGGCTGTGAGAGCGGGATGGCTGTTGGGTGTATTTTGCACTCGTGGCAGTGGCATGTCTTATTTGTTCATTTTTGTGCTTTGGACAACAGAAATCCCACTTCAGCATCCCATCAGGAGCCAATGTCACTGTCCTGGTGCCATCAGAGGCAGCTATCAAGAACTTGAGCAATGCTGACAAAGATTTCTGGTTGATTCCTTACATGCTGCCGTTTTTAGTCAGGTACGAGGAACCTCCTGCCTTTGCTTTACTGGGCCAAACAATGGTCACAGAGCCATGAAATGGAATTTTTCTTGTGCATGACCAAGAAGGAGACATCCTGAAATAAATATAGATGCAGTTTTAAGTATCTAGCAGGCAAAAACTAATGAGGCATTTAAAACATAACAGACCACAGACCATGGGAAGTGAGTTTATTTTTATGTATTTGCAGAGAGATTTTCCCAGTCAGATGGCATCAGAACGATTCTCTCCATTGTTCTCTCCACGTGCTAAACTACTTCCTGTGAGAGATGTGAATGTTGGGTGGTATGGTCTTATCTCCCTGTCATTACCAACAGTTCCCTAATCTTTATCTGATTTTGTTCCCTTCAGAGCCCACTTCCTTGAAGGTGTCTTCACTGCTGAAAAGCTCAAAAAGTACGATGGGCCAGAATTACCTACTCTCAACCCACAGACCAGATGGCAGATAAACACCACGAGTGGTGTAAGGGTTTCTTACATAAGACTCATGTACCAATCTCAAATTTAACTGCTGAGGGGTTCTGTATCCAGTGGGGAGCCTGGGTGGGACACTGGTGCCTTTGAAAGCAGGCATCTTTCAAAATCTGTACCCAGATTAACCATGTGCAACCTTGAATGAGCAATGTATTTGTTTTGAATTTGCTTGACACTTCCTAACCCTTTTGCTTCTCCCTCTGGTTCTCGTTCAGGTATTGACCATCCAGAATGCAAGTGTAGTTGTCAGTGACATCCCTGCCAGCAATGGCATCATCCATGTCCTCAGTAAGGTATGTCAGTAAATGTGGCACTGGGAAATGCTGCAGCTGTAGCAGGAGGTTTGTGTAGCAGCCTCTGTGATAGGGCCAAGGAGGAACACATCTGGACAGTTAGGAAAGGATATAAAGGCAAAATATATGAGGTTATCACAAGGTCCTGGCAGATGTTTCCTGTGCAGCAGTGTTCAGTGTTTAAAACATTTGTCTCCAGGACCAGCGGGAGGAGAGTTCCCCTTCTCATGGTTGATAGAAGAGTTCAAGCTATTGCAGGACTGCAGGCCTATGTGAAATGAGGCCTTTTAATTGCCTTTCTTGCAAGCAGGGCAGGAGTCCAGTGAGATTCCCCTCAGCCTCTTGCTCAGCCTTGCTCAGAACCTGCTTTTTCCACAGGTTTTGTTGCCACCCCCAGGAGATATCCCACCCAGCCTTCCTGGTCTGCAGGAACAGCTCAACACAGTGGCCTCTTTCAGCACATTCAAGGAGTATCTAGAGGTAAGCAGTTGAGGTGAGCACAGCTGTCACTGCCAGAACAGTCTTTAGAACAAATACCCACCTTACCCTGTACTGAGAGACCTACATTTGGACTGCCTGGTAAGAAAGGGAGATCGTGTGTGTCCTACATGAGGGATCTTCTAGGAAAGATTTTGGGCAGCCAAAGAGTTACCAAATTAGATCTCTAGATCACTGACACTGGCATATATTACAGTGGAAGATGACCTGTCTACTGCAGGTGCTGTGATACCTATACAAGGCAGAGAAAGCCAGAGGGAAGGGAAGGCTTTTTCATAGCTGAGAAGCTAGTCTTATGTCAGCCAGGACAAGGAGCAAGCAATCAGATGTATGCGGCTGAGTAGAAGTTGTATATCCCATTTTCAAGCATTTTCTCTTGCCTTTGTAATTGATCTCACGTATGGTTTGGGTTTTAGTCAGTACAAAGGTAATTACTAATCTTTGGACATTTTTTAGGAGTACCAGCTCATTGGGAAAGTTGAGTCCTCTGAAAAATACACCATTTTTGTTCCTGGAAATAATTCCATTGAGGAGTACTGTCGTGCTGCCAATGTGAGCCAGCTGGTAAGCTCATTGCTTGCTTGCTGTTTGAATTTGTGTTGTGATGAGTGCAGGGCCATGTGCACTGCCAAAAAATAAACAAGCTCAGGGGATTTCAACATACAGAGGAGATGAATATCTGATGGTAAAAACTGGGAGAAATGTGTCAGAGAAATGAGAGGATTTCAAGGGGTGTTGTAGTGGGATCTGAAAAGAATATTTGGACCCCAACTGCAGAGTGAATTAGTATGTGGATAGATGGCAAAACATGTTCCACTTCCTGACTGGCTGTGGCGATTTTCAGGCTTCTGAAAGGTTCCAAAAAATATTAATTGGCTCATCAAGTATGAGAATCATCAAATGTGATCAGTCTTCTGTGACAGTGTTACTAGGCTCTGTGGGCTTAATTAGCCATTACATGTGCTTATGAGCATTACTTATGCCATACCTCTGACTGAATTATAGTCAAGGAAGAGAAAAGACTCCAAACATTTGTATTTTTGTGGACTTAGGACAATGAAACAGTGCAGTACCACATTGTACTGGGAGAGAAACTCTTGCCTGCAGACTTGAGAAGTGGAGTTCATAAGAACAGCATGTTAGGGCTCTCCTACTGGCTGATGTTTTACCAAAACAGCACTCAGGTAAGGGAGGCAGATTGTTCTGCCATCTGAGACTCTGGCTTGACCTATCACTTCCTAAGGCTGGTGCCTCAATACTCCCATTTCTCTTTTGCACACTCTCACAAGTTTACTGCTGGGACTTTCTTGGAACTGCCAAGCAATCCATGCAAAAGAAGCTGAAGGTTATTGTCTCAGCTGTTATCTCCTGCTTTGCAGAAGTTTGTCAATAATATTGCTTTGGATGGGAAATCCTTTGAGACGAAGAACGGCATCCTGATCGGGGTGTCCCAGGTGCTCCAGGTCCAGAAGAATCGCTGCACTGCCAATACCACCACCATACTGAAGGTAATGGTGGTGACCAAGGAGCTGACACCATTTCACAGCCTTCCTCCACCTGCTGAGCCAAAATGATGGGTGATAAAGAACCTACCTTGGCTGTCCTCATGGATGAGACAGATGAGCCTCATGAAATGGGGCACTGTGGATATTTGGTACCTCCTAGCTGGAGATTCTGTACATCTAATGCAGCTCTTGTGCAGATCATGTTCAGTTGCCTTGCTGAACTTCTCTCACAGGGTCAGCCATGGGGCTGGCTAGTGCAGGGACTCCCAGATACTCAGCTATTGAAGGAAAATCCAGCTCAATTTTTGCATGCCATGACCACAAGCTCTCTTAGAAAATGCTCCCCGGTTTGCCTGGGAGTCATGGCCAAAAATTCAACTTACATGTACCTTGTGGCTCATGGCAATTGAGCCACTAAACCTGTAGGTTGCAGTGTCTGAGGTAAGTCTGCCTGCTACAGATCAGGATAAAAAGTATTTGCAGCCTTGTATGAAGGAACCCCAGGGCTACAATGACCCCTGAGACTCAGGAAAGGTGTAGGATATGATCTCTTCTTTTGGTGTTTTGAGCCACAGAGATAAAAATATCTTTGTCTCAGCCAGCAGTCTGTAGAGCAGCATTTGTAATTCAAGATCATTGTCTTGGTGTGATGTGGGTAGAGGGCACACTTGTGACTTGTCCTGTCTCTGTGCCCTAGTCAAGGTGCAGCAAGTGCGAGAAGGGGATCAAGTGTCCTTCTGGATCAGTTCTTGTGGTGAGTCTTGGATTCATGTGGCAGCTCACAGACTGGTTGCAGATAATGCTTTGAGGCCCTTGTATTGCTCTACAGGTGTCATCTTGATACCTGAAAAAATGTGCCCTTGAGTCCTCTGTGGCTCATCCATTGACAAGGTTTGCAAGAAAAAGCAGAAACCAAAGGAGGGTTGCACAGGAAAAATATGGATGTGAGTTATGAAGCAGAACCCAGTGCTGACACCAGGCTTTGCCTGAATTTCAGGATCCTTTTAGTTTCCCCATTTAACAGGGAAGAATAATTTTTTTTATCTTTGATTCTTTTGGTGTTATCATCAAGGAAAGCCAGTTTAGGGGTGTCTGTAGTGATTTCCCTGCCTGGAAGATTGATTTGTTCACACATATGGGCTGGTTGTCCCTGCAGCTTGTTTGTGAGTGACAAACATTTCCAGAGAGGAAAATAACTAGGCATTTCATTTCCATGCTGGCTGTGAATTGCCTAGCAGCTACATCTGGCTTTTTAGGCCTCACTGCTTTACCCTATGCCCAAAAGTTCCAAGTTCTTTTTTTCTCAGTATTCAGGCTAACATATACCATGGGTTTGGCAGGTGAAAATTAGACTCTGTGTGGCGACCTCACATCCAGAGATGCCTCATTGGTCTCAGCTCTGGATAGTTTAGATTTTTAGGGCTATTCCTGCCAGATACAAAGCATGAACATTGCCATATTCACCAAAATGCACACTGTTTTTCTAAATATTGTAATATCTCCTATCTGTGTCTGTGTTGATTATATCTTCAGGAACCCCCTGGAAGCAGGAATCTTGCTCACTGTGAATTGCGCTCTGCGGGTACAAGAATACTGGGCTGCCATTTCACCTGTGCAAAAGTTTCTTTGGTAAGAAAAACATTTGTCTCTGATTTGTTTTGCCAAAAGCAAGATGGATGTCGGAAGCACAGCCATGGAAGTTCAGGCTGTGCTGAAATCCTGGCTGTGTTTGTGCCTTTGCATAGCTGAGGCTGGGGTTGTCTGGGAATCGCTCTCCATTCTGAAGGTGGAGGGTACTGGAACAACAAAAGATCTGCAGAAATGTCTGCACAGTGATGGATTGGGATCTGCTGTTTCAGTACTGTTGCTCTGGGTTTTGTCCTGCAGAGGAAGAGAAGGAGTTGAATGTTTGCAGTCTGGTTTCCTAAGGAAATGAGGCATGAATGATGGTATTCTGCTTGTGCCTGTGCCTTCCCGAGTAACTGATGACTCACTGGAGCCAAACAAAAGGGAGGAGCAGAAGGTCTCACACCTCATGTTGTGTGTCTTATGGCCCCTACCAGTTTTATGAAAATGGATTGCTGGAAGAAAACACTTAAAGAGAAAATGGTGAAAGAAAGACTTGTGTGAATCTGACATCTTATAGGTTTTGCAGCATCACTTGGAAAGTTTAGAGGGAATGGGAAATTGAAAAGGGAGAGCGAGAGTTAGACTTACTGTACTCACATAGAGAATTTCAGTCAGCCCTTGTACCTCTTTTGGCACTTTCACATTGCTTCATTAGATGATGTTTCTCATCATCCAACTGTGTCCTGTCATGATTTTCTTCCCTCCATGGGTAGGTGCAGAAAGAAGTGAGAGCAGTTCAATCAGGCTTTGGAATCAAATCACTTCCTGGCAGAGCCTCTCTCTGCCTGACAGAAAGGGGACACAGGCAGGAGCTGGGCTGGAGGGGCATAGGATATTTCAGTTCCTCACCAAAGGGCCCATGTTTCTCAAGGGCAGTGCAGACCTTTGCAAGAAGCTCTGGGCAACAGAACACCCCATTTCAGGGTGTTCGCTCCATCCTACCCGTTCCCATGCATGTGCTGTCAGAAATTATGACTGTCACACAGAGAGGGGAATCAAGCAGCTCCCACAATAAAGCTGTACCATGTCTGTGCTGCACAGGATGGCTCACCCCAGCTTGTTCTTGTTGGTTTTCCAGAGGTCTGTCTGCTGCCCCGGCTACTACGGCCACATGTGCGAGATGTGCCCCGGGAAGCCAGGCCAGTGGTGCTCTAGGAACGGGGAATGCCAGGATGGCATCCAGGGCAGTGGGGAGTGCCGGTGCCTGGAGGGTTTCCATGGCACTGCCTGCGAGATGTGTGAAGTGGGACGCTACGGAGCCGACTGCAAAGCAGGTGACACCGATGGCTGTGGCAGCTTGGCAGTTTGCTGCTTGGAAGGGCAGAAAAGTGGCCACATCTCAGCTCTCAGGAGGGGTGGTGGGGGAGCAGAAAGGTCCCAAGACTCTGAGATAGGCAAATGGCTGCCAGGTATCTGAGAGAGGGACAGCAGGAGTGAGCACTGGTGACCAGACAGAGGAGTGGCCCCATTTTGCATCCTCAAACCAAGCACGTGCTGTGCTGTGCTTCCTGCTGCCACCCCAGCTACCCCAGCAAGAAGAGGCAGGTGATCTCTTCCTGGACTTTTTGTCCTGTCAGTGAGGTATCAAGAGCTGATACTCCTGTGACATTTTCTTGATGGCAGTTTGATGTGAAATGGCAGCCAGACTCTGCTGGTGAGCCCTGGCTGGTTTGACAGGGGTGTTTGTATTTGCCCTGCAGAATGTGCCTGTGACAATGGCATTTGTAACGATGGACTGCGAGGGGACGGGAGCTGCGAGTGCTTCCCAGGGTGGATGGGCCCCACCTGCCAAGAAAGTACGTGAGTGGGAAGGGATCTCTGGTGTAACAGTGGCAGAGAAATCTGAGGGATCCTATCGAGTTGTCAGAGCAGCTCTGCTCCGACCACAGTCACATGTATTCTGCATTCCCCCCAAAGCTTTTCAGACTCTGTTTTCTCATTTCTGCACACAAGCTGCATTTGCTGTGGCTTCCCAACATACACGAGCCCTTGAGTTATTTTGGTAAACCAAGAAAAATCTATCCCTGCTTCTACCTACCTGAAATGAGCAGCATCTCAAAAACATCTCTGGGAGAGAAATGGGAGCTTCCAGCCACATTGGGTTGGTCATGACTCCTGTTGCTTTCCTAAGACGGTGGCAGGGCTTGATTTGAATTTCAAAAGGCCCCAGTGTGTTTGATGAGCTGGTTTTTCTGGTCACAGATTCAGTCACTCATCTGAGCTCAGGCCATGGTCTGCAGTTTTCAATAAATCTGTCACTGTGTGTCAGAGTAACATGTTGAAGACGGAGTTGGGATTTTGATTAGCATTTGGGTGAGAAGAAACCTGAGCTTCTAAGTACCTTGGGATTTTAAAGGTTGGCACACAAAGGTTGATTTTATTGTGTATTTAGAATTAGAAATCAAGCAGAGCTGTCCTGTCTAATGTAAATGTCAAGCATGAAAGCAGTTCATCTTTTGCTTCAAAAGGACCAAAAGCAAATGGCTCTGTATTCTGGATTAACAAGGTTTCAGTCCTTGTTTCGATCCTACCAGTGCAGAAGCCACACAGATAAAATCAAATTGAACCATTAGCTCAGACAGAGAACATCAAATTTCCTTGCAAAGTGTCAAAACAATCCCATGAGATTTTCCTGCTGCCACACAGGACAAGAGAGTTAGCATCACTCCTGGTTTGCAGGCTTCTTTTCTCTAGATGGCAGAGATGGCCCTAGCTGAAAATTCCAGTTATATTTGTGTTTTCTCTTGCAGGAATCAAGATTGACTTATGCAATAACACTTGCCATCAAATGGCCAAGTAAGTGCAGACAAGGGGCTGAGTCACCCATGTGTGTTTTTGTGAGCTCTACACAGGTGACTCTGGCTTAGGGCTTGGCAGAGGCCTTGCAGAAGGTGCCTACTCATCAAAGACGCATAATTTTCAGTTCCTTTCTGGGAACTGTCTTTGGACCTGAGCCACATGTAGTCTCCCCAAGGATTTTGTCTGTCCAAGCATAAATCCATTCTGAATTCCTTTGGCATGTGTGAATGGGAGAAAGCAGAGACTCCAAGGTATTCCAAGGCTGATCTTATTCATAGAACAAATCAACCAGCCATTTACAAGCTCTTTCTGCCCCTGCCAAGGAATGAAACAGGGCAGGAATGTCTCCCTCGTGCTCCCTTCTCCATCCATTATCCAGACTCTTGTTTGAGGCAAGGACTCTGTCATCCCCCTTGTACCTTGCAGAAGCTTGTGGGTGTGGTGAGGGTGCACTGTGGAAGGGTTGAGCTGGACACCAGGTCCTGGCCAGCATGACTGGAGTGTTTGGAGCTGGAAAGGAATACCTGGAATGTGCCTCCAGTGGTCATTGTGGTCTCTTGCATATGGCAGATTTGTGCGCTGCTTCCCACCAACCCAGCAGATCAGGATGTGTTGTCAGTGATTGTTTATCCCGGTCTTGTTTCAGCTGCCTCAACAGTTCCACAGATTCCCAACCTACCTGCTTCTGCTCTGCTGGATACACAGGGAATGGGACCCATTGCACAGGTGTGTCCAGCAAAGACAAGGTGAAATAAACAGCAGGAAGTTGTCAGAGGAAAGATCACTCAAATCCTTTTCCTCTCAGCCATCCACCATGAGCTCTGCCATGCTTTGGCAGAGATGTTTTCCAGTGCAGAGCTTTACACAGGATGCTCCTGATGTTGCTAAAGCCTGAAAAAGAGGGATAAAAAAGCAGACAAGTGTAGGAGGGCAGTTCTTACTGCCTGATGCACATGAAAGCATTGTGCTAGTTCTAATATCACAGTATTGGTGACAAAGTTATAACAATGTGAGTGTTTCAATTCCCTAGAACTTTGTGATTCTTCTGTTTGCTGGCCATACCAAAATCAGGTAATGGTGCAGCAATGCAGCCAAAATGAGATGGGATTTCAGGATACTTCACCAGAGCTACATTACAAACCTTGTTTATGTCAAAAGCAAACAGACCAGGAAAAAGCAGGTGATGAAATTGTAACAGTCAAAACACCAAGAGATATTCCAATTTCTTTTCAGTATTACCCTTGTTGGAAAGCGAGTAAGGGGGGGGAAAAAGCAAAAAAAAAAAAACCAAACATGTACATTGTTCAGGTAAATATATTTTTTCTCATCTAACCATTAGTGGGCAGTGAGCAAATGCTGTGAGGGTAAGATTTCTAATTTGGAAGTTACTTAAGCTCAACTTATTTACTTGAACTGACTTCTGTCAGATCTGGATGAGGCCCCATGTGCTTAAAGAGCCAACAGTTTCATTGGGAAACAAAGGGATTATTACAAAATGCTGTGATTTTAAGACAGATGATCATTCTGGCACAGTTGATCATTTCTAGGTGCTCTGAGCTGAGATTCTGCTCCTCTTGGTTTTGGTCACAGAAATAGATCCCTGCACTGTCGACCATGGTGGCTGTTCCATGCATGCTGTGTGCACCAAAGTGTCCCCAGGAGAGAGAACCTGTGCTTGCAAGGAAGGCTATGCTGGGGATGGGACACTCTGCATGGGTGAGTGCTCAGGGTGTGTTTTGGGGGTAGCAGAGAAGCAGCATCAATACTAAGGGAAGTTTCAGACTAAAACACCAATGTTATGGATTCAAATAAAAAGATTCCTGGATGGTTTGTTGCTCTTATGCATGTCATGGAGAGGCCCAGAGACAGAGAGTGAGAGCAGTCTCCCACAGTGGTGCTCTGGGTGAAGATGGAGCTAGGGGGAGTCCAGTCCTCTCATATTCTTCAAAGTACACCCAGACAGGCTTAGAATTTTCTGTGGGCAGATTTGTCACATCTCAGAGACCTGCATGTGTCAGGAGTAAACTTGCAGTTGCACCTTATTCCTTTGCTATCACAAGACATTTTCTCAGGAAAGTGTTCCCCAAGCTGGAAAAGTTTTCCCTGTTGCTTTCCCAATACCTCTTCGGAACACCAGTTCCCAGCTGCCTTGAAAAGCCCTCAGTAATAACTTGGCCTTATTGTTTTGCTACAGAAATTGATCTCTGTCTTGAAAGCAATGGGGGCTGCCACACCAATGCAGAGTGCATCAAAACAGGCCCAAAGAAGGTGAGTGTGTAGGGTGGATGTCAGGGCAATGTTATTATGGATGTTGTCACAGCTGTAATTCTCCTAGAGACCGTTCTGTCCATTGCAGTGCCCTGCTTTGTGCTTACTCCCTTCCATGCAGAGAAGGTTCCTTGGAAGAGCACAAAAACATTGCTGTTTTCATGAGAGCAGATGGCTTTGCTGGCCAGAGGCTGAAGGCAGTCTCAGGTTATTTGTGTTGTGGACATAAGCTTGCTTATTCATGGAGGCAGCAGTGGATGTCTTGGTTTGAAAGACAGGTGCCTGCCAAGCAAGGCAGGAACCTCCCTTGGAATGGAAAATATAACCCCCTTCCCTCCAAGTTATTATAATTTGAAATTACAGGGCATTCAGATAAAGATATGGGAAAAGGAATAACACCACATGCCTTCTGTCCAGGGCAGCCCTTGTGTGTTTCCTTTCTTGGATCCAAGTTTGAGCTCAAGGTTCTGGTCTCCCTCCAGGTCTCCTGCAACTGCCTGCCTGGTTACAGTGGGGATGGTGTGAGCCAGTGCAACCCCATCAACTTGTGTGAACAGGTATGTCTGCATTTGGCTACTTCCAGAGTGAAGGCCACAGCCTGGAAGTGGTCCCTTCTCCCAAGAGTTAGGAGCAGCATTAGCCTAGCTGGTTGGAACTGAAATCTAAGTGCCTTCCCACATACTGAAGTATTTCCTTGTGTGTTTGGTCTCTATTGCCTCCTGCAGTCACCTGCAATTATGTCACCTGTCTTCCCTCAGGGTGGAAAGAGGGACACAGGGTTGGAGGCATGTGAGCTTTTTCCTTTGTGTCCATTTCATGTGTGGGAAGTGCTCAAAAGCCTCAGAGTGTTCTGTGCTCATGGCATCCCTGCCATGTCAAACTGTCCTTCTGAATCAAGGCCTTTGTCATGGACTCTGCATTCCAAAGTGAGGTGTGAAAGTCTTATTTCATGGGAGGTTTTGGTGCTGGGAAGCCTTTGAGAATTTGGGTGAGGTTTATTCTAAGGCATTAAACAGGGGAGAGTCCATCCAATCCTTTCAGTGGCTGGATGGAGTTTGCAGCTCCCACAAGCAAGCAGCAGTTCAGGTGGTTGGAGAAGCCCCTCCAAGCTGCTTTTTGCTTTCCCTGCCAGAACAATGGAGGCTGCAGCCCCTTTGGGCTCTGCAAGTACACAGGCCCTGGCACTCGGAACTGCTCCTGCTCCTGGCACAGCATTGGAGATGGCTTCACCTGCCGTGGCAAAGTGCATCAGGTGAGAGGCGTGTGCTGCACCTTCTGTGTCCCCTGCCCTGCAGCAAAGCACTCCTTCCCTCTCCAGAGGGTGAGCAGATCTTGGTGTCACGTTGACAGGTGTGTGGTGTGGGACAGGAAAAAGCTGCTTTGAGCAAACTCCCCATAAATCATAGGTGTGTTTGGTGTGCCAGCTATGGGAGAGAATCATGGCAAAGTGACTTTGCTCCAAAGGGTGGGAAGACTCTCCTGCTGTCAGCAACATTGGCCATACCTCCAGGGGACTGCTTGCTTCATGTCAGAAACAAATGGAAGTGATCTCTTTTTTTGCCAAGGCAATTCACTTCTGCCCAGTGGGATGAGGGCAGGTGTCCCCTGTGGCCATGCCAGGACTTGGGACCCAGTCTGGGGGGCAGCAGTCTCAGTTCTCTTGCCAGTACCATGGCTCTTTGGGCAAGCTGATGACCTTTTCAAGCAGTGGCAAATAAAAGCTTGTGCCCACAGCAGAGCTGTGAGAAAAGAGATGGATTGTGTGTGCCTCTGCTCTTATTGAAAGTCAGTGTGGTGAGGAGGGGGCATTTACCTTGCTGGGGTATGTCTGCCCTCTGGATCCCAGAACTGGCAGTGGCAACACAGTGAGATTAAAGCAGAGATTTTGTGAAGCACTAGAGGTGTGTCCCATGAGCACAGGGCTGTCACCCATGAGACAGGTGCTGCAGGGCCAGCCAGCTTTCATCTTCTGTCCACTCCATCCTGCAGCACTTGTGAATGGTGCAGGCAGAGCTCACTGCAACATCCCTGTCATCTGTGCTGAGGGAGGGAGGGAGGGAGGGTGGATCACTGTGGTCTGCCAGGGGAGCTGGTGTCTCTTTGGGGTGAGAGAGTGACCCAGAGTGGAAGGAGCAGGTCACTGTGCTGGTTGGTAAGGAGCAAGTAGAAGGGGCCCTGCTAACACCAGTGATTCCCTTTGTTTAAGGAGCTCGGGAGGATTCCAGATGCATCCATATTCTTTAGGATGATACAGGTTGGTGACTGCTTTGTCCTTGTCTCTGTGTAGTAAATCTTACCTAGGGCTTGTTGCAAAGGGTCTTGCTAACTGGAACAATGTTTTCTGCTGCTGTTCCCACAAATGCTCTTCTAACACAGGCAGAAAGCATTAAAGAACTCAGCGGGGCCGGGCCTTTCACTGTATTTGTCCCACAGACGGATTTCATAGGGAACACCACAGTGGTAAGTGCCTTCCCATGCCAAGCTCTCTCGGGTGTTTGACAGCTCCAGTTATGGCAATGTCACCTCTGTGATTGTTCTGCCCAGTGGATCAAGGCAAAGGGGCTGCACCATGGAGAGTTAAAGGCATCCCCTGTTCTCCATCAGTGTAAAAACAGAAGTTTGGAGGCATCTCACTGGGGACACAAGCTGGACAGGGCTAGACATATCTCCTCTTGTAAGCAGACCCTTGTTGGAGATGTCTTGTGGGCCTCAGAGGCACTGTGCCAGATCAGTGCTGTGTAGTGGCTTTGGTGCCCATGGGGCTGGTAACAGCAAGGTTCCCATGCATCGGTGAGAGACCCCTTACTCCTTCACAGGAATAAAAGAATGGCAGCTTTTTGCTGTCAGTGTAATGGAATATCCTGACCCCATCACTGACTAGTCAAGCTGGTTGAAATTTCCCAAAGCTCTCAAATGGTTTTGTGCCTTCAGTGTGTTTTGGGGGTGACCACCTTCCCTGCAGGGATGAGTCAGAGGGAGCTCAGGCAATCCAGGTCTCCCTCTTCGGGGCTGGGGGCCCTGTGTGCAAGGCAAAGTGCCCTGGTGTGGCCTCACTCCTGTTTTCTGTCTGTAGTTTGAGGAGTGGAAGAGCAGAGGTCTCCTCCGGGACCTGCTTCGCTACCACATGCTGGGCTGCCAGAAGCTGCTCTCCAGTGACCTGGAAGGGCAGGAGTTCCTTACATCTTTATCTGGCCACAAAATAAAGATCACAGTGAATGAGGTAATTCCCTTTGCTGTCCCATTTGTCAGGATGCCACTTTTTCTGTCATGTGAAGGCACTGTGGCTGTGGCAAGTGACTCGCCCAGGGTGTACAGACACTCCTGGGGTGGTGCTGTGGCTGGTGCAGGCCTCAGCAGGTCCCCTCTCTCGCAGAATAGCATCACTCTCAACGAGGAAGCCAAAGTGGTCACGAGTGACATCGTGGGTGTGAACGGGGTCATTCACTTCATCAACAAGATCCTCATTCCCAGTGACCTGGTGGGCCGTAACATTTCCTCAAAGCTCTCACAGGTAAGGCTGGAGCCATGCCCTGGTGTCAGGGCTGTGGTGAGCTCAGGGACAGGATCTCTCTCCCGGCAATGCTGCTCTTCCTCCCTCTCCCTTACTGCCTAGGGGTTGTCTGAGGCCACAGATTTGGGTTGTTAAGGTGACAGCATTTGTGGCATAGTCATATTTGGAACATAAGGAGCCTTTTCCATCACTAGGGAACAAGAGTTCTGGATGTAGGCAGGAGGATCTTGTCCCGTGCCAACCATTACACTCCTTTTCCAGCACAGAGCAGGTTGCAGCATGAGTTTGCCAATGCCTCTCTGTGACTCCTTAAGCAAGCATTAGGGGCTTATAGAGCCTGCATTTTACAGAATAGAACACATTTTCTGTGCAGCACAACAGAGCGCTGGAATTCATCCCAGCTCCTGCCAGAGCAGTGTCTATCCAGGATGAATCAGAAAAGCGGTGGCTGCTGAATGCCAGCCCTTTCCAGGCCAAATCATCAGCACGATGGTGACAGAGATAAACTTATTTTTACCTACTCTAGTTGTTGCCTGTCTGGTTTCTCCCCTGCATTGCTGGTCCTCGATGGGGGACTCTTGGTGTAAGTTGTTTGCTTTCCTCCCCCTGCAGCAGAACGTCACGGACGTGGCCGAGGCCTTTGGGTACACCATTTACAGCAAGCTGCTGCAGGTGAGCCCCTGTCCCTGCTGCTCTGGGGCAGTGCTGTGTGCCTGTGCACGGTCACTGTGGGCTCGGGGCTTTCCCTTTGTGTCCCTGTGCTGTCGGGCAGGACGCGGAGCTGCTGCCGCTGCTCGCTGACCCCGTGCACAGACCCCTGACACTGCTCTGGCCCACGGACGCTGCCTTCAGTGCCCTCCCCGAGACCCAGCGGAAGTTCCTGTACCGCAGGGAGCACCGGGACGTGCTGGCTTCCTACCTCAAAGCACACATCATCAGGGACACAAAGGTAAATGTGACAGCACACAGGCTTGTAGCTGCCAGGGCCACACGAGTGGCCACTGCCTGCTATGGCTGTGTCTGGGTGGCCTTGCCAAATATTTTGCTGCCACAGAATGCACAGCGTGTCAGTTGTCTTGAGAAGACCCAAAGCTATCTGAGCATTTGAGGCACCTACAGCATCACTGTGAATCTCTGGTGGCTGAGCTGAAACCTTCTGTCATCAGCTTCTGGGGAGCTGCAAGGCTCACAAACAGGCTCTTGTGTACAGGGGTATGAGCGAGGGGAGAGTCCAGTTGAGCAAAGCCAGGCCCTTTTTCACATTAGCCTCTTACTGTGCAGGAATCACAGCTGTGCTGTGCCTCCCACACCAGCTTCAGGGACTGCCACATCACACCCTTCCAAGGCTAGCCACTGAACCCTGTCCTCACCATGGGTTAACATGAACTGCCAGTTTTGCAAGTCTCTCCTTCACATTCTTCTTTTTCCCTCTTAGATTGTTGCTGGTAATGTGCCCCAAATTGAAAGCATACGGTCCATGCATGGCTCCACCATCTCATTCAGCTGCAGCAAAGCCCATGTGGTGAGTGTTGGTGATTCCAGGCTTGGCTTCCCATGGAGCAAGCGTCCCTGGGCATGGCCACAGGACAGCTGGTGCTTCTGGGAGTGAACACAGAGCTGGGCTGCTTGCAGGCTGGGACACCCCATTCCCTGTCTGCAGCTGGGCTGTAAAGAGGCACAAGGGGTCAGCTAGCAGGGAAGTGCAGAGGTGTGTGGCACCTGCACATGAATGCCACAATGACCTGGCTGCAGAGCCAACCACGTGGTGCTGCAGCCTTTAGAGAGCACGTGCTGCATGGACAGAGGCCATCCTTAGGAGAGGTGGCTGTGAAAATGTTAAGTGGGAAGGGTGGTCAAGGACATGTATACAGAGATTTTGGAGTTCTTGGAGTGATTAAGAAGCCATAGCAGCTAAAACCGAGCAACTTCTGGGTGGTACAGCCAGGATGGAGGATGTGCCAGAATCACAAGTTGCTTTCTTCCTCTGTTAGGGGGAGATTCTGGTGGGGAATGGCGGCGCCACCATCATCCAGAGGCACATGGAGTTCAGTGGAGGCATTGCTTTTGGCATTGATAGACTGCTGGAGCCACCAGATCTGGGATCTCGGTGTGATGAGTTCACCTTTGCTGAGCTGCAGGTAAGCACCTGTGATGAGGTGAATGAGGATCTAGGCCACCTGTGCAGCCCCGTGCCTGGGAAAAGGGTTGTCTGGAGAGCTTGCTACTCTTCCTTGGCAAAGCTCTGAGCAGCCAAGGGAGGCAGCAGCATGTATGGAGTTGTGAGGTTTCTTTCTCTCCTCCACAGGCATCTACGGAGAGCTGTGGACTCTGTGGCTTTGAGCCCCCCTGCCCTGCTGGCTCCGTTCAACGGGTAAAGCTCACAGCTTTGTCACCAGGGAGGCCCATTATGGCAACACCCATGTGCCCCTCATGTTTTAGCAGCAAAATGAAGCCACCTGCATGTGGCAAGCCCTTGGCTCAGTCACATGGTCCATGCCTTGCCCCAGGTCATGTAAGAGCTAGGCTGAAAAATACAGGATCCAGTGGTCTTTGCTTGGTCAGTCCTGTGTGGCACAGGGGTCCCTCCAACAGCACTAGAGGTGGCTCTGGGTGCTTTATAGCAAAGGAGCTCAGCCTGGGAGTGGCTCAGGGTGAGCAGCCTTGGGGAGGCAGTGGCTGTACCCCATTCTCACTGCTGGCTTCTGGTGTGTCCCTGAGGTTCCTCTGGGGCTCCATTGTCACCAGCCCCAGCACAAGTTAGGAAGCCTCTAGTCATAAAACCGAACGAGTGGCACAAGAAAAGTCGAGGGGAGTCGTCAGTGAGCAGTGTGGCAAACTCCGTGTTTCGCCCATTTCCTCACAGGGGGAAGCCAGGCGCTGCTACTATTATGGAAACCACCTGCTGAGGAACACGTTCCTGTTCCACCGCAACTCCCTGCTGCGGCCGGCGTGGTCGCACTCCTCGTGGGACCCCTTCAGGAGACAATTCTCTTCCAGGGGGCCTCTGAGACGAGGCTGCAGGAGGAGCTGCGTTTCCAGTCAGTGGGTCCCGCAGTGCTGTGCCAACCACTACGGCCCGGACTGCCGGGGTAAGAGCCACGCCCCGCTGTCCCGCCGGCCCGGTCCCCTGCCGAAAGGTGGCATTCCTGGTTCTGCGCATCCGACATCCATGAGTGTGCTCCCTGGAGAAGGGTGGGCAAAACCCCAGGCAGAGAACCCCAGCCTGTTGAGGGGGCAGGGAGCAATAGCCTGGGATTATAACAGGGAGTTCCCTTTCCTTGGAGAGTGTCTTGTCTCTGCGAAGAACCCTGGGCACAGGGCTGCTATGAGTGGCTGTAGACGTGTCACTCACCTCTAGATGTTGTCAATGCTCAGCCATTCCCCGGCATCTGCCCGCTGTGCCATGGGCAGCTCTCACGTCCTTGGGTGAGTCTGCTGTGCAGGGCAGGACAGCACAGACCCAGCGCATCACAGCAGGGGTTCTTCTCAGGCTGGAAACTGCCAAATTTGGCCCTCTTGCCCCCATTCCTAAGTTTTCCTGTCGTGGGATGTCCCCAGCACTCAGTCTCCACACTTCTGAGCTGTCTGTGGTGCGAGCGCCCCTTGAGCAGCAGCTCAGGGGAACTGCAGGGTCTGTGGGGGACCAGTGGGTGGCTTCCCTCCAGCACAGGGTCCCTTTGTCACCAGAGCCTCACTAAGGTGCCCCATTTGCAGCGTGCCCAGGAGGGCTGGAGGCACCGTGCAACAACCGTGGGACCTGTGATGACAAAATCGGCGGCTCGGGGATCTGCAACTGCAGCCAGGAGTTCATCGGGACGGGCTGCGAGCTCTGCGCGCCCGGCAGATACGGCCCGGAATGCCGAGGTACCGGCTGGGCGGGGCGGGGCGGCGGCACGGAGGGGCTGCAGGACAGGGGGAGGTGCTGGGCTGACCCCCTGGCAGCCCACGGCCTTTACGGCCCCAGGGTCAAAGACCCCTCCTCGTTTGTCAAGCACAGCTGAGAGCTCCAGTTTGGGAGAAAGTTTTTCACTGTACTGTGAGCTGGGGGACACAGAAGTTGTGATGAACCCTGTACAGAAGGAGCATCACCTGGGCCATGCTCAGCAGGGACCTAGGCCCATGTGAGACAAAAGCAAAGGGAGGGAAAAGAGAGTCCTCCACCCTCCTATCCCAAACTGGGCCTCACAGGTTCTCAAGGAATGTTTCAGAGTGAGGAACACATTCCAGAAATGCCCAGAGGAGAGGAGTGATGGTTGTGGGTGCAGAGGCTTCTCTTCCTCTGTGAAGGCTGTGTGTGACAGAGGGCCAGGACTGGCAGGAAGGGCTGTGTCGGGCTCCTGTGGCCACCCTCACACCTGCCCACAATGCCACATTTCTGCCACATGGCTGTCCCAGGGCCTTTCCACCAAGGCATAAATGCTGTGTTTGTCCATTCCTCACAGAGTGCAACTGTACTGAGAATGGTGTGTGCAATGGAGGCCTGCACGGTGACGGCTTCTGCTTCTGTGCCGAGGGCTGGACTGGGGCCCGCTGTGAAATCAGACTGGGTGAGGGGTGCTCAGCTATTCCTTGGGACCCTCCTGCTGTTCCCTGGGACCTGCTGCCACATGGCTGCTCTCCCAGGAGCAGGGTAGTTCAAGCAGCTGTTTAGAAATATCTCCAGAAAGGAGCTCTCAGTTGTGAGACTCATCCCAAGATCTGCCACATGCTGTTGAATTTCTCAAGGGTTGGGGTGGTGAGGAAGGGGCAGAGGAGAAAAAAATCTACTGGATCATGACAAGCCCTTGAGCTCAGAGGTGCTCCAAGCAGGGCTTGAGGCAGAGGTGGAGATCGGCAATTTGTTTGATGAAGTAACAAACCTCTGTGTCCGGGCAAGGCACCTGCAGAAGAGAACGGCGGGGAGGGAGAGAGGTGGGAGCAGGTGGCCTGGGGCAGAGGCTGCTGGCGGCAGCCGTGCCCGTGTCACAGCCCTGCAGTCACCGTGAGCCGGGTGTGTTCTGGTTTCAGTGGTGACACCCACCTGCTCTCCCCCGTGCCACGCCCAGGCCGCCTGTCGCGACGGCAACCTCTGCGAGTGCGACCTGCACTACGAAGGGGACGGGAGGACATGCTCAGGTATGGGGCAGCCACGGGGGCTGGGCTGGAGCCGTGGGAAGAGGGCGGGACAGCGGGTGACCATCTGCCGATGGCCATGTTGGCAGGACAGCCAAGCTGACCCCCAGGACACCTCATGAGATGGGTTAAGTTAACCCAGGACTTCCCTCCCGCAGTGATAGACATGTGCAGCCAGGACAACGGGGGCTGTGCCAGGCACGCACAGTGCTCACAGACGGGCGTGAACGTGTCCTGTGCCTGCACCCCCGGCTACAGAGGCGACGGCTACATCTGCGAGCCCATCGACCGCTGTGCCGACGGCAGGAACGGGGACTGCAGCGAGCACGCCCACTGCATCAGCACCGGCCCGGTGAGCGCGGCCCCTGGGGCGGGGAAGGCTGCGTGCCCGGGAGAACCGCCCAGCTGGGTGCCCTGGGACAGCCGTGTGACAGTGTCCCCCCGCTGCGGTCCCCTGCCCCTCCTCTCCGGTGCTGCGCTCATCCTGCGGCTGCTTACTGCCAGGCAGGGGCTGTGCTGCTGCTATTTCTGGAGAAGTATGCTGATATTTCTGGGGCCGTTTTCCCCCCACTCCACTTGGCCCCCACTCCTCTCCCTAAGGAGCAAAAGCTGTGTCTGTTGTGTCATTCCTGGGCTGTTTTGTGGGCTCCTGGATGGTCCTTCAAGGACAGTGCTGGCCATTTTTGCCAAAGAACCAAAGCTGATCACCACAGGCCAGAAGATGGGACTGGGAGCATGAGTGCAAGAGTCAGGAGCCATGTACCTCAAAGCTCAGCTCAAAACAAACAGCATGTGCCAAGGACTCAATGTGACATTGCCTGGGTGTGGGCATAGGACAGACCACGTGGCCTTTCACAGCTCTGTCACAGCCCCAGGAGGCTGTAGAGGCATTCTGGAGGCTCATCCCCATCTCCACAGGGATGCAAAGGTCCCCAGCTGGCATCTGTGTGTTTGTACTCACACAATTGCCACCCTTCCCTTGTGCTGCAGAACGAGCGGCGCTGCGAGTGCAAGCAGGGCTACGTCGGGGATGGGATCCAGTGCCTGGAAGAGGCTGTGCCCCCCACGGACCGGTGCCTGGAGGAGAACGGGCAGTGCCATCGGGAGGCCATCTGCACTGACCTGCACTTCCATGGTGAGTGTGCTTCACCCTGCAGGGCCAGGGATGATGTTCCATGGAGACGCCACATTCCCTCATCCTTCACCTTTGGCCTGAAGCTCCCCTCAGGAGAGTTGGAGGGTGGGATGGCCAAGGGACAGGGACTTATCTCTAGCTTGGCATGGTTTTCACATTTCCCTTGTCCCTATATGTCATGTGTCCCTATATGTCATGTCATCCTTGTGTGCTGCCATGTGACAGTGGTTCCCATGTGGAAGGTGAGAAGCTCAGAGGAAGCCTCTCTCTCACTTGTGCCTTGTCCACATCCACCCTCCTTGGCAGTGCTATCCACAGTCACACAGGGACCCACGTGGCTGCCCAGGGAGGTGGCTCAGTGTGTTGATGGCTCACTGTACTGATGCTCCTGGGCTTTGGTATTTTGCAGATAGGACCATGGGTGTGTTTCACCTGCAGTCACCCCGAAAAAAGTATGACTTCACTTACGAGCAGGCTCAGGCAGCCTGTGCTGCAGAAGGTGCTTCCCTGGCCACGTTTCAGCAGCTGGCAGCAGCGCAGCAGGTCAGGGCAGGGGTGGCTCTGTCCCCTCCTGGGCCTCGGACAGGCCATGCATCTCCCAGGCCTGGGCCAGCCAAGGGATGAAATGTGGGTGTGTGATGTGGGTGTGTGACCTCTCATCCCTTCAGCCAGGCCCTGCTTTCTCCATCTACATCCGTGAAACAAGAGGGCTGGTGGGTCTTGCCAGTCACACTGGGGTGGGACTTGTGACCATGCCCAACACTTTGGGTGTTTGGGAGTATGTTGGATGAGGCACAATGGGATTAATGTTAATTGGGGTGGATAACCTGGGGCAGAGCAATTTTTGATCTAATCATTGATTTTCCTCTTCTAGATGGGATTCCATCTGTGCTTGGTGGGTTGGCTGGACAATGGCACAGCTGGATACCCCACAGCCTACCCCAACCCCAGCTGTGGGTCCAGCCATGTGGGCATTGTGGACTATGGCTCCCGAAGCAACCTGAGTGAGACCTGGGATGCATTCTGCTACCAGGAGAAGGGTGAGTGGTGCCAGCACTTTCCTAGGAACAGGTCCTGTTGGGCACAAGAGCTGTGTCAGGGCAGCAGGGAGAGAACTGCCCTGGAGCATGAGGGCAGGCAGGCATGCACGCCTCTTCTCCCCATGCCCATGTGCAGAGGGACTGTGATGAGGGTATCCAGAAATCAAAAGGTGGTTGGTGCAGCCAGCACTAGTGAGTCCAGTCACACCCTGATGTTGCTTTGCAGATGTGACCTGCACCTGCCGTGATGGGTTTGTGGGAGATGGGTACTGGTGCAGTGGGAAACTGCCCGACGTGCTCGCGGAGCAGGAGCGCTTCTCCACCTTCTATTCTGTAAGCAATGCTCTCCTGGTTCTGCAGGAGCAGCAAGGCAGAGGGAGGGATCAGCTGGAACAGGGAGGAGTTGGGGTTTGGTCTGTGTGTAAGGTAGAGGCTACAGACAGACTCTACATTCACAGAGGGGGTTTCTTTCCAGGGCTGAGGGGTTTCTGGGCCAGGGACGGTGATGGCATTGTGCTGAGGGGGAACATCTCCCATCTCTTCCAGATGTTGCTCAGTTTTGCCAATGACACAGAAGAAGGATTGGATTTTTTCACGTATTTGTCTGATGTCTCTGCTCCCAAAACACTCTTTGCCCCTCTGAATTCTGGCTTTGCAGACAATGAGGTAAGCAAGCAAGGATGAACTATCAGAGCCCCAGAGGAGAGTGGGTATCACCAAAGCTGGCCTGACAGTGTGAAATTGTCTGAGGAAGGAGGAGCAATGTGGGTCAGAGAGGAGCAGTGGATTGGAGGTCTCCAACCATTCCCTCAGAAGAGCCATTTAGGTCAGGATGCTCAGAGCCTTCTCCAGCTGAGCTTTGGCAATCCTAAGGGTAGCAAATCCCATCTGCTCTGCATAGTCATTTTGTGCCATGTTATCCATGAATGGAGCTGTCTGTGGCCATGGAGAGAGTCTGGGTTTGGCTGGGGGCTGCACAGCAGCAGGGAAAGGGAGAGACCAGTTAACCCATTTCTCTCCCCTGTACACTGGTGCTTATTCAGACACTGACAGGAGAAGAACTGAAGCTCCACGTGTCATCCAGCAATGTCATCCTCTTCAGCTTCAACCTCACAACAGGCACCATTATCCCATCCCAGTCAGGATACGACCTCCATGTATCAGACCTCCCAGCAAGCAACAGTACAGAGCACTCAGTAAGTTTAGCATTGGCAGAGGGCAAAAAAAGCCACAAGTTTTTACATCTCTTTTGAGACAGGGAATGATGGGGAGCCTTTCTGGGCAGGTGACATCATCTGTGTCCTGTGCTGTAGGACGCCAAGGGGATCAATGACACGATGATTGTGGAGTGGGACATCATAGCCTTCAATGGCATCATTCACGTGATAGCAGAGCCACTGAGGATCCCACCGCCTGTTGTTCACCTTGGCCAGGTGTGTCTGGGGTATGAACGGGGCTGGCATCAGGCCTGGGACTGGGGATGATGTGACAGTCATCCCAAGATTTGGCCTTGCCCTCTGCTCTCTGGCATGGCTCGCTTTGGGAGGGGCGCCCACGGTCCCACTGGGGAGCAGCAGCAGGGGCGGTGCCGTCGCTGTGCCGGGGCAGCGCCGTGACGGGGCCGCTCTTTTCGGCGCAGGTGAACAGTGCGGCGCAGGGGTCGGGCTCCGTGGCCACGGGGACGTTGTCAGCGCTGTGCTTCGCGCTGGCGCTGGCTGCAGGTGCCGGCGTCGCCTACTATTGGGTGAAAAGGCGGCGGCAGCAGGGACAGTTCGGGTACTATCAGGTACGGGCGAGCTGGAGAGCGGGACGGGGGGCGAGGGCGGTGAATGGAGCCGGGGGGTCGGACGGATCGGCCGGGGCAGCTGCGGGGTCCCAGTGCGGGATGTCCGTGTGGCTGCGCGTGAGGGGCCGGCACGCCAGGGGGAGCCCGTGGGCGACAACGGNCGAGCTGCTGCACGTGAGCCACGCCCCGCGCTCGCCCCGCCCCGCGCTCGCCCCGCCCCGCGCTCACGCCGCGCTGTCTCCCCCGCAGGACCCGCCCCTGGCGGACGCCGGCCCCGAGCCCAGCGGGTTCCCTCAGTGACCCCGCGCGGCCCCGGCCGCACCGCACCGCACCGCACCGCACCGCCGGGAAATAAACAGCTCAGCGCCACCGGCTGTGCCCGTGCCTGCCTCGCCGCCGCGGCCTCCCGCCGCCCGCCCCGCCGGTACCGGCTGCCCCCAGCAGGTGGGAGCTCCAGTCCCTTCTCGCCCCCGCCCAGCGCCTGTCATGGCCCCGTACGAAGTGGTGCCTGCCCAAGCCTCCAGCACCTAGGGCCCGGTTCAGCCGCTCCTAGGGAGGTACGGCCTTCAGTGTTCATGTGTAGCATTCCCTGGGGCCGGCCGGGGCTCGCTCCTGTGCCCTCACACTGCCCCATGGTCAGGTAGGAGTCACGTCAGTCACCCCAGACACCCTTCCCGGGTGCCCCCTTTCCTGCAGGGGCACCGACTGCTCTGTGCTGAACGCCTCAGCGTCGCTCTGCGCCATGTCCAACCCGGCTTCAGCCCAGGCTGGCGTTGGCCGTGCCCCCGGGGCAGGCAGAAGAGCCGTGCTGAGCGCAGTGAGCGGGTTAGTCAGTTAGTTACACATGCTGCAGACGTTTATTGAGCTACGCGCTACACACAGCACAAAGACAAGTGCCACATGCACCTACTACAGGTGATTGATTAGAGCAGCCACGTTAACGGATTGTCCAAGCCACTGAGTCGAACACAAGGCATCTTCAAAGTGTGTGACAGGCTGGCACATGGCACAAAGACAAGGCAGTGACACACAAGTGACAGACTGACAGGCCAGCCTGGCACAGCACTGGGGAGGAACATGCAGGAGAAGGCTCTGTGTGTGTGTGTGTGAGTGTGAGACTCACTGAGGGTTACTGACATAGGCAGTACCTTTCTCTGAGTCACAGGTCCTGGCACAGGGTCCTCCACACAGCCCTGGTTCCTCTTCCTTGGCTGCCCCCCTCACTGACTCCCTCCAAGCCCACAGCCCTTATCCACTCTGCAGTCACTCATTCACCTCTGTGCCTGCTCTTTGCCAGGCCCTCCTTTCTCTGTTCCCTCTCTCCTCCCTGTCATCTTAACACCAACTGTCCCTGAGCAAGCTGGCACTGCCACCCTTGTTACCATCGGCAAATGGGTGGCAGTGAGGGGAGAAGGAGGACCAAAGCAATCACTATCACCACCCCTAGATCCTATAGCCATCACCTCCCACACACCAACCAGCTTTCTGAGGGTATGATCGCTCCTGTCTCTTAGAGCCAACCAAACTCCCAACACCCCCTCTCCACCTCACTGCTCTCTGCCCCTCCCCAACACCCTGCATGGCCCTGGGGCAGTCTGAAGCCCAGACAGGACCAGCAAGGCCCTGAGCCAGATGCAGAGCCCACTTCCTGCACCTCCCATCCTAAATCAGCTCTCACCTTCCTGGGCTTCATGACTGTCACCCTTGTCCTATCATATAGACTCTGGCATCACTGTTAGCATCTCTTTGCTCTTCCTTCTGCTGAGGAAGCTCTACAGGGCTTTGCCTGGCCACTCTCCCCACAGCACTTCACACTCACCCCCTCCCTAAACATCCTCACCTGCCCCTCCAGCCGCCTTAGACCACATCTCAGTGAACACAGGTGCAAGGTCACAGGTGCTGCTGCCAACCCTGCACCTTCCCTGAAGCACCACAGACACACCACATCAATTGCCAAAAGTATTGATGTCACATGGCATCAAACCTGAAAATACCATCTTTGCATAGCCTTATGCTTTCTCAAAAACCAGCCATGTCCCCAAATACTAATTTTGAGACACTATGACCTACTCCCACACCCAAGGCTTGCACATCCTGCCCAGTGACCTACCAGAGGCCCCAGCTGGAGAGACCAGTCTGGTGGGAAGCAGGATGGGGCTGAGGATTGCTGGCCAGGTAATGCTGCTGATGCTTTGTCATGTGATGCACTCACTGATTGAGTGGTTGCCCTGACCCTCCCTGTCCATCTGCAGTCACTCATGCTGCAGTCCCAAGGGCAGCTATAAACCTGGCACATCTTGTCACACCTCCTGGGGGTTGTTCTCACCAAGCACTGGAGATTTGGAGCTCCATGCCTGAGCTACATGTCTGGGCACAGAGCAGGGAGGGGCAGTGTCCCACCACCAGCATTAGCCCCTCCATATCTCACCTACTCCTAGAGGGGACTCCCTGCACAAGCACCCATCCTCTGTCCAGCCTGCAATGCACTTCAGGGAAAGGGATGGAGCCAGTGAAGGGAGAAAATAAACACACCGTCTACACACATACGCAAGTGTCAAACGCCCTTTAGTGGTAGACAGAGGCGCTGCCGGCCGAGCGGCCCGGCCCCACTCCAGCCCCGCTGTGCTGCTGCTGCTGCCTGCAGTACCTGCCCTTCACCGGATGTGCACCATCTCCTCCAGGAAGGGGGTTTTCATGCAGCCCGTGCAGAGCTGATCCATCCAGAGCGGAGCCTCGTGCTGCAGAGGGGTGCGCCGGGGGTAGAAAGTGAAATTCACGTCGTAGTTAAGCAGGCAGCTGATGGAAGCCATGTAGATATCAGAGAAGCGCACCAGCCGGCGCGAGAAGTACGTGGGGTTGTGGAAGGTGCGGAAGATGCTTCCAAACTGGGGGTTGAACAGGTTCTTCGTCAGAGACCTGAGAAGAAAGAGATGGTGTTCTGTAGCTAGAACTGTGATCACAAATTCTTCCCACTCCCTTAGGCCCTGAGCATTAGGGGTTCATCCAGAATATGCCCTCCCCAGGCTCTGATACAGACCAGTCCCTGTGCAGTGAGACTGATGAATATTCAGTGCACTCTTACTCCATCTGCAGTGGCAGGAGCTGCAGGAGCTGCAGTAGCAGACAGCACCCACCTCTCTCCCAGCCTTCAAACTAGTCCAACCTCCCAGGCTGTGACGGCACTGCTGCATGGCCCCCACACAGAGGCAAGTGACACCAGACAGGACCAGAGTTCAGCAGCTGCAGCAGCATTGTCCCCAAAGCAGGTTACAAAACAGGGCCTGGGAGCCCCTAAGGGACCTCACCAGTGAGGGGGGAAAATGCTCACCTGATCTCCTGCCGTTCCTTCATCCACTCCAGCAGTACTTGCTTTGACTCTGCATCCTGATACATCTGCAAAGACAGCAATAGAAAGCACCAAATCCATCAGTCCTGCAGGCCACACCTCAGCTCCCTGCAATTTCCACTGTAACTCACAAACCCAGAGCTCACTGCACCATGAGGAAGATGTATTTTTGAGAACCAGGCAAGATGGCACATCTTGCTATGCCCATCCCCATGCTAAACCCAAAATTCAGACTCATAAGGCAGAATATAACCTGTCCTGCTCATCCAGGAGCTGTTTACCTGCATTCTCTCCAGCAGCCCTGTCAGAGCCTGCTGCCATGTCAGGGAGTGCATGTACTGCTCTGTGTTTATGATCCGGATCTCTGTCTCCAGTTCAGGAACGATGGCTCCAGTCCTCCAGCCATGACGCAGCATGAGGTCCTGGAGATCAGGGTGAAAAAACAACCAAGAATTCAACATAGAGACTGAAAGCCAAACACAGCCCTGGTTCCTAGATGAGTGGGTTTGTTCCCAATTTGCATTCTCAGGGGACAGCCATCCATGGCCCGTGCCAGTAACAACCATCTCCTGGTCACTAGGATCAGTTGCATGAAGCACCCAAAAGGTGGGACCGATACAACTGCCCTCAAATTCACACTTTACCCACAGAAAATACTTCAGGAGCCTTTTCTCCAGTGCTTGTCTCTGTCTGACAGCAGTGGGGAAGCCTGTGTGTCCTGTAGGGGGGGCATCCAGCACAGCCCTGAGCCCTCAGATCAGGCCCTGCCTTATCTCCAGCCCAGCTGCAGCCACAGCAGCCATGTGGGGTTGCTCCCACCTCACTGGAGAGCAGAGACATTTCACTCACCGCAAGGTCACTGTACAGATGGTCACCAAAGTAGAGCACTTTGGATCCACGCCAGCCTGTCAGCCTCAGGAAATCAAAGAGGTTGCCCTGCAAGTGACAGGAGCACAGAGTGAAACACGGGTACAGGCCACCTTGCCACATGCAGGTGTGAGCACTCTCACGGGATGTCAGCTTGCTCTCTGCCCCACCATCTACACCCAAAGGTTTCTGTCCTTCCCCACCTCACTTCACTTTCTTCCCATGTGACAATCCTCTGTACATCCCTCAGCTTTTTTAAGGCTGGAGAAAAAGGCAAAAACTCTTCCAAAGAGGTTTTGCAAGCAGGGAATTCAGGGGAAATGCTGTGGTCTAGGGCACAGCAAGTCAAGAAGACAACATGGTCTAAAAAGGCAACAAAAGGAGGCAGTTTAGAGGCCAAGAGACATCTAAATTAGAAAAGCCTGAGGATGGGCAGAAAGAGCCCCTGGTGTTCTGGGTTTAGAAGTTGGTCTCAGGTAATAATGATTTCACCTCACAGGGTGCACCAGAGGGAAGGTGAGCACTGCCAGGCAGGCCTTTGGAGTCAGGAACTGTTCTACATCCCTGACCACCATCCCAACTCCAAAGATTAACAGCCACATGTCCACAGGAATTGTTTAACCAAGCCAAAGAGCCAAGCAGCCGGCACAGATTCACAGCTGAGTAAAACAAACCAAACCCCAAAGCACCAGCTAACACCAAACAGCTTTCAAGGCTTTCCAAACATTCATACATGCACAGAAGGCACTTCAGGGACTACCCTTCCATCTTCACACAAGTTTTCCACATGAGTCATGAAAACAAAACCCACTAAGAAAGGAAATGGCCCCATCCATGCCAGCAGACCAGCACAAGCAGTCAGTGCAAACCTGTGAGCCACTGAACAGCAGTCCCTCTGGCCAGTCTCCAGTGGCAGGAGGGAGCCAACACCCCAACCACCAGCACCAGCCTGGCCAGAAAGCCCTCAGACACAAGGCAGCCCCCAAGCAGCCTCTGGCAGCTTGCTGTATGCACAGCACGGTCCCATTCATGGGATACCCACAGCAAAAAACTGCCATCAACTGGAACAGCTCAGAGGCCTCTGGCAGTAGCACCAGCACAGGTCCATGGCCACTAACACTTGCCAGAAAGAAGCACATTGTGGCACTCTAATAAACCAAAACTCCTGGAGACAGGGTGGACTACAACCAGGATACACGCTCCATCACACCTTAAGAACCACAGTTAGACAACAAGTTTAATCAGTCAGATAAATATAATAGCGGGGAAGAATTGGAGAGGGGCCCAAAATCCTATCTAGCCCACCTTCCTCCCTCATCTTTTTCCTTCCTCAGTGCACCATTTACTTGGGTGAGCAGCCTATGGCCATAAGATGCAGGTGGGTCAAAAGCAGGATTTAATTTAGCAATAGACTCCATGGCTGAGATGTGCCTTTCTCCTGAGGGAGCTGCTAACCCACTGGGAATGAGCTCTACTTGCATGTTCCCAGCTCCAAGCTCTTGGCAGAGGATGGGACACCAGCCCAGCACTTTGGCAGACCCACCAGAGGTTTCCCAACAGCACTACTCAAGGACATGACCTACTGTGCTACCACAGGTCAGGTCTCAGCTACTTGACTGCAATCTCACTAACAGTTTCTTCCCGTGGGATTGGACAACTCAAATAACCAAGAACAAACCGTCCTAAAGCCAGAGGCAACTTGTCTCAGGGGACAGACAGCTGCAAGGACAACATCCAGGGCAGCAAGGTCACCAGAGCTGCAGCTCATCTTCAGACATGCTGGTCCCTGCCAGGAGGGGAGAGCAGGAGCCAGGCTTTGTACCCTCTTTGATGCTTTGTACTCTATCTGATCACCCTTGTTTCTTTATTCCTTATTTCTTTATTCTACACAAGTCCACATTTTCCAACCTTATGGAGAAAAATTTGGAGTGAGGTGTGGAATCTTTGCATGCACACCAGGTTTCAGAGAGCTGTGCCTTTTTAGCCTCAACTACCACACTCTTGGAAGCCCCTCCAGGATAAGAGCTTCAGGACCAGGACAATCAGAAGAGCTGAGGGAAAAGTGCACAATTGACCATGCTGGACAATGTCAGAGCAGAGCTCCCAGGGTGAAGGTTTCATTGTACATGGGGTGGGGGACATTCAGTGGCCCCTCCCACACATCCAGGGGATGTTTTCCTACAGCCCATCTCACATAACGGGGCAGCAGCAGGGAAAACCCAGCCTAACAGAGATAGCTCAGCACAGATTCCCTTGGGCAGAAAAGCAAGTATCCCACACCTTAAGTTACCCTGCTCTGCCTTTTCCCATTTGTCCCTGTCCCTCCACCCCTCGTGCCAAGCCCATGCTTGAAAGCATTCTGGGGGCAGTGTCCTACCAGGCCAGTGAGAGCTCCTGGGGACAGAGGGCATCTCCCACTGCCCACAGCCAGCAAAGAGCCCAGAGCGTGTCTCCTTTCAGACACCCTCAACCCACACAGGTGCTCTTCTCAAGGACTTGTGTTTTACTTTTCAAACACCAAATGTGAACTAGTGTCCTACAGCAGAACTCATCATTTCCCCTCACCCTGACCAAGCAGATTGTCCTGTTTTTCCAGTGATTTCCAAAAGTGCAGGCATGTTATAAGTCCCCACCATTTCAGATTCCTGCTTTACCCCTTATGCACCCATTCACTTTACCTCTTTGTAGATCTTTCCCTTCTCCAGTTGATTTATTTTGTCCCACTGCAGTGAGCCTTTATCATCCAGTTTTCTAAAAGGTCTGGAAAAAACAGGAGGAAATATCAACTTCTTTTAATTTTTGGTGATTGTTACTCAGCAACCAGAACATTTGAATCACAAAACTTGTTTGCCTATATAACAACTTGAAATAAAACTTGACGTGAGTTCTAAATGACCTTCTGGGCCTTCTGCACTATTTTCTCAGTGGAAGAGAAACTATGAAAGGGAAATACCTTTTCCAAGTGCCTCCATTGACTGCACCATTTCATGCCAAAATCCCTAACAATTCTTCTTGCTTTCACATACAGAGAAGAAGAAAATAACCATAATGACTCCCTCTGAAATGCCAAGGCCAAGAAGGCTTTGCCATAAAACACTTTGTGTGCCCTTCCAACCTAGCTATGCTCCAGGCCACCAGAGACCATGGAATGTCCTAACAGGATAAAGCAAATCTGCAGAGAGAATGGAAAGCGGTCCCCATGCTGAGCTCACCAGGTGAACCAAGGTGTCTCCTGTTTTTCCTGAGGGCTTGCCATGACATTCTCCACTCCAAGAGTGGATCTTAGGCACCAGGCAGCCATAGGTTTTATTCCCAAGAGGGCCAGTTCATCACAGCTCCAGGCCGTGCTTGTAAAGCACTTCACCTGCAGCCCAGGAAAAAAACCTTTACCAGTCCAGCACAGCTTATAAAGCCATTCCATAGGTTTACTCCAGCATATGCCAACGGTCTGGGTAGTGGGAGAGGAAAATACATACAAAGGAAAGAATAGACTAATCCCCAAGCAGACACAAGTTCCCAAAGCAAAGAAGCCAAAGAGCAAAGTAAGGACAGCAGTCTGTCTATTGACAGATCCTAACTGAGCACAAAATCCAGCTGCCCCATACACGGGCTTCCAGAGCTGCCAGTTCCCAAACAGCATGTGTATCCAGTACAAACAAGACCCTAAAAAACCTCAAAAAACAAACCACACAGATACTTGCTGTGGGGAAGAGGAAGAGGAAAAGGAAAGACAAGACAAGAAATGGCTATCTCTCATGCCAATTTTAGAAACACGTTTTCTGCTTGGCTCTACACGTTCTATCCACTTATTCCCAGCCTGGTCAATTCTTGCCTCCTCAGAGAGTATCTGAGAGAACACTGGAAGGCTGAATACCTCCTGGAGCTAGACTATGCTTAGCAAACCACTGCTTTCTGGCAAGCCAAAGGAGCAGTTCCCTGCAGGGAGGGGGCCCAAGCCCCAGGCAGGACTGCCCTGGACACGTACTTCCGCCGGTCAGTGAAGAAGTTGGGCTTGTCCGCTTGCACAATGACCATGTCAAATAAGTCCCGCCAGTTCTTGCCAACCATGTGCTTCATTCCTTTGTCCCTGAGGGCAAAGGAACAGAAAAATTAACAGATCCAGTACTCTTTTTTACCCAACACTGCATCTTTACAACAGTATGCCCTAAATTCACTCTTATTTCAGTAGCAGAGAAGAAAGCAGATTTGTGAACCGCCCCCAAGGCTGTCTCATTGTTTGAAGTATTGATGTTGCGCTTTGTTTCAAGCTGTCACACATTTTCTTCTGCACCACTGAAAGCCCAGGGAAGTCTGTGATACAGCAAACACTGCCAGAGGCAATAGAAAGTGTCAGCTCTGTAATGTTGTGGCCAGCCACAGCCTTTTAACTTCTTCAAAAAGTAGGATCAATGCTGTGGGAACAACATTCACCACAAACAGTTCCCAGAATGCTCCATGATTACTGCCACAAAATCCTGTCCCATACAAATTCCAGGTGCTCAGAGGAGGGAGAGCCCTGCACAGCTCTTGCTGTGCCATGGTGACCCATTGATGAGCAATATTGGTACTCACACAAAGCTAAAGGGACTGTTTGTGATGAGGAAGAGTTTCTTCTTGTGGTTCACCAGGCGGTTTAGCACAGCATAGATTTCATCTCCATGCAGAATATACTGTTCTGTATCAGAATGAAACACACAGCATCAATCAGAACACTTTGGCATAAGTCATGACCACAGTTCTATAAACCAAACCAAACCTAGCCTCTATACCACTGAAGATGCAAAGGTCTGAATTAGATCTAGCTCAGGCAGGCAGGCAATGAACCACAATGGTGACAAAGTGGGCTTCCTCATCCCCATCAGTCCTATCTACAGAGAAAGATTGAAGAAGTGACAAGTGAATTTGGCACCAGAGCTCTATTTAACTCACCCATATCTTTTTCAATCCATTTGTACATCACTCCTTTCACATGAACATCTCTAATTGCATCCTAAAGAAAAGAGCAGGGGGAAAAATGTTTCAGTTTTACATCATAGCATTCCTGTTTCCCAGCATGCAAACCTACTGTTACCACTGAGGACAAGGCAGTAATGATACATCCCCTCCTTGCTGAATGAACAAAAGCTCCATCCTTGCAAAGCAGTAGAGCCTGCCCAGCAAGGCTCACCAAGGTGCCAAAAGAAGAGCAGAGTGGCTGGCTCAGCTGATGCAGTGTAAGTCAAAACTTATCTGTGAATGCACAAGTTCCTTCCTGCTCTTGGAAATGAGCACATTATCCCACTGGTTCCAAGGCAATAAAGACTATGCCACTCCAAAACCATTTACTGTCCCAACTGTACTGTCTCAGACATGAGGTGGCTTTTCCTCCTCCTAGTGCCTGTGGAAGCTCTGCCAAGTGTGACCCAAAGGACAGGAGTGTGGCCAGGGTGAACAGCAGCAGAGGAGAGCATCTGAGATCCCAAGGTGCTCCCCACAAGCCAAGGAGGGTCACAGCTCCTAGTCCTGGGTGACCAGTGTGCACAGGCAGAGCAGAAGCTCCCACTAGCAGGGTGGCACAAAACACAGCTGGGAGGGAAGCAAGTTAAAACAGATGTTGTCAAGGGCATCCAAATATCCTCTATTTTCCAGGCCAAAAGCCAAGATGCACCACATTTTTGGACACACCCAACTGAGATTCTGCCCAAGTCTCCATCCAGCAAGATATGCCAGACCCACAAAATCATTTCCAGAGCAGAAACACAGTTTGCAGAGTTTGCACATGCAAATGCTTGTTTGAAGACCACCATTTTCATCCCTGACAATTTTCCCAGGCAAACAAATGCTGCCTTTCCCCAGGACCCTTAAATTCCTGTTACAGTGTGTGCCCCTCCAGGAGCTGTCCTTTCAGACTGAGTCCCACACTCACCACTGACATCACTACAGTGACACTTCCCACACAGTCAACTGGTCTCATGGCAGTGCTGGGGAAACCTCCTCACGACCCCCAAAAAAATTTCCTTCAGAGCTGGAGAGAATCACAATTTACAACTTAAAATGGGATGATGAAGGTGGAGGCATTACCACTTCAAAATAGTTTTTAGGAGCTTCTTTCCACCGTGCGAATTTGAAGGGCAAAAAGGCAGAGGTCACATCTCTTTGCCTTATTGGAAGGAATCTGAACTGAGGCCAGGAGCTCTAACAAGAAAACAACTTTCTTTTAACCAGCACTGTCACTAAAAGCAAGCAGAATTTTGGACTTATGTCAAAACTACCTCTGCAGAGAAGAAAACTCAGTGTGCTCTTTCTTTAAACTCCTGTCCTCCAAAAAACAAAATAAGAAGAAAACAAGAAAAACTATAATGTTTCTGCAGGTAAAATCTTGGAGCCTTGGTAGGTATCAAACAGGGCTCAAAAAAATGTCTCCAGGGGGAAGCAAGGTAAACTGTACATTCTTACTCTCAAATATTAAGTGACCAAACTGGTGTAACAGGACTACTCTAATTACGTGTCAGCTTTAGCCTTTACCATAACCCAGGGTCTGCCCTTTTGACTCAGTGCAGTGCATGTAGCACTGAACCTGCTCCTAAATACACAGGCTGCAGCAGCAGTACCACCAAGAGTTACAGCAGGTTAAGCCAGTGCTGTCCTAACAGCTGGGCTATGCAAATCCTCTGGGACACCTGTCTGTAGCACAGAAGGATCTCTGTGCTTGTGTTCACAAAGCATTTCTTTGCACTTGAACTTGGGCACTGCAAAAGCATAAGTTTTGCAAAAATGTTTATTAATCCTCATTGTACAGGAAAAAAACAAGAACTCTTCTGGTGAGTGCACATGATGGTCCCTATGTTTAATATAGACTTCAGGCATTGCCACAGATTTTCTGTCATAACTCTCTTATTTGCCTACTTTAGTTGTCCCTCAGGGATGGCCACATTCTCCACCAAAAGGACAAAGCCAGGATTAGCACCCAGGAGTCTGGGGGCTGGACCACACCAGTTGCCATGCATTGGACATGTATCAGCTGTGGCAACCATTCCCCTTGCTCTCAAGATTTCAATTAGGAACACATTCATTTAATCTCAAAGAAGGTTCAGAAGACACTCTTCACAAAAGGCCTCAGAAGTCAGCTGTATCCCTTCTTCCCATTTTCCCCAAGAGAAAAACCAACATCCAACATCCCTGAAACATGTTAAGGTCTTGTGGGAAATGGGCTGGCACGTTCCTATCAAGCACCAACAGAAGGTCAGGACACACAGCTGACAGGTGATCCTTATCACAAAGCAGCAGCACAGACATGGAGCTCCATTCCCCCATGAAGCCCCATTTCCCTCCCAGAACTGAGCAGTCAGGAGGTGAGCCTAAGATTCCCACAAGGTACCAACCAGAAACCCTTCTCCATGGAAAAAGGAGTGCAGTAAGGAAAATGTGTTGTCTGTCAGCATAAGTCACTCAGAGCAGCAGTCTCAAGCACTTACATCTTGTCTACAGCATTAACTGAGAAGTCAAATAGCCCCAACAATGCTGATAATCCCACACAGCCCTTTCAAGTGCCACTTAACACCTTAGAGTAAATGACACATGAAAGCTACAGTCACTCACTGGATCACACTACACTGCAGCTGCAAGGGGTACAGGATTCTCAGAGCAAGGACAGATGTTTTACAACAATCACTGTGAAAAGTAAACTGTTTGATAGACCAAGACTCTTTGAAAAATGAGATACTAAGGAAAACAATTTAAAAGTCTGCAGAACCAGAAAACATTTGCACAAGCTTTGTGAGATATTTCCCATGGAAAGACATTCAGCCTTAGCAGCCTAGGCTACAGGAAATACACCAGAAACACCAGCTCTGTTGTACAGACAAAACCCAAACATGTTCTAAAAACACAGCTTTGAATATTCTCTGGTAATGCTTTGACCTAAAGGGACAACAGAGCTGTCATATCAGGCTGGTCACTGCCAGCCCCTTGGGTTTGAGTGCTGCAGAGCTCATAGCTCTGGTGTGAGCTGTGGGGCAGTTGACATTTCACTTACAGATATGTCCTTGTAGAGATGCACCTGGTCAAACTCAATGCCATGAGTGATGAAGTAATCGATGACTGAAGAGAGCAGTGTCATTTCAGGAAGAGAAAAAATATCCATAAACTGCTTAAGTGATGGACCCTGGAAAGCAAAAAATGAAAGGGAGACATTAAACCAAAAATACTGGGGAAAAAAAATAAAGCCAGCAAGCAAATTCATCCATCCAGCATCATCTGAAATACATTACAGGCTAACAAAAAGGAAAACACTAGTGTGGGAAGCTCCAGCCACTCAGCAAGCAGACCTCTCTTCTCAATCAAAACATCAACCTTCAAGAGAGAGGTGTCTCCTTCACATAAATCATTAAACAAACCCAGCATCATTAATACCACAGGGTAAAGATGGAGGAAGCAGGGAGTCAGTCCTAGATATTTTTATTTCAATCTCTGCTTCCCACGTGGATTCTTGGCATTAATACAGGTGCCAAGAGACAATGCTCTGCTACAGCAGCAGACAAGGGCCTTGCTGAAGATGCCACATTGCTCATCTAAACCAGGCTGTAACACTGGACACAGGGCACCAAAGCTGCTCAAACCACACTCCACTGAGGTTTCACAAGGCAGTGTAAGAATCACTCCAACAAGCCATTTGCCAATGTCTGTCACTACAGAAAACCCAGAGGAAAAAGAACACCAGCCCACCAGCAGTCAAGTGGAAATGGACAATTACATCCTGACCAAGGAATAACTCCCCTTGCATTAGGCAGAGTTGCAGCTTTCACACACATTTGCTATTGTTATTGCCTATCAATCACAAACCTATCAGTAGGCCAAGAGCCAACTCTGGCCCCAGAGAGGCTCTCCAGTAAAATAAACTGTTTATTCTGTAGGTACCATCCATGCAGAGGACTGCAGTGAGGCTCCCTTGCAAGATGAAGCTGGGATCAATTTTTTCATTTTCCATCAATAAAGTTCCAGAACAGAATGGGGACAGTTATTAAGGTCCCATATATGGAAAGCAATTTGGGAAGCACACAGACCTCCCCATGAACCTGGTCACCAGCAGTGCCCTGGCAATCCAGTTCCATCATGTCTGTGCATGAGCTTTGAGCAATCCAGGGCTGACAGCTGTGAAGTTGCAATGCTGTAGGACAGTACTGGCCCGCTTCAGAAAGTTGTTTATTACAGCTGTGTGAAAGGCAGACATGAAAGCAGCATCCAGAAAACCTCAGAAGGTGCAGATGGTGGAAGCTGACAGGGCTCCTGCTACCTAATGACAAACCTGTGGCCCTATCATGCAACAACAGAACATCTCCCACTTAGTCTGGCTGGGTAAGGGTGGCATGACACCAGCCTGGTCTAAAGGCAACACCTGGGACAATACAAACTGGGGTCAAAAGGGCAAAGAAACAACAAACAGTATTTTGCTTGAGGTGTATTACCAAAAAATGCTGCAATCAAAAGCTATGTTAGTGTGCTGGGGGTTATACAATTTCCATCCACCCAGCACAGGGCAATTTCAGCTACAGCAGAAGACAGCACAAGGGCCACATACCACACACGGTGGTGCTGCTTAGGATACTCACTGAATCCTTCCAACACTTCTGTCCATTTTGATGGCTGGTTGCTAAGGGAATATTTCTCCCATAGCAAAACCAAAAGTTTCTGTAAACAGCCTTCATCTTTTTTCCTGTTCAGAGATTCTGGGAAAGAAGCAAGAGGGACAAAGACAGGCAGTTCCTACTGAAATAACTAGGTGTGGGATTTAGCAGAGCACAGCACAGCCATTTCCTGTCCTGCCTCTCAATACCTGAAGTACAGAGGAGGCAGGTAAATGTTCAGTGTTAATAGCAAAGATTTACCTTGTCAACTCTGATTTCATTTTTGTGCCTTGTGTCATTTTTTTACAGGGCAAGTCCAACCTCTCCCAATTCCCTTTAGTTGCTTTGACTTCCTTGGGCAGACATAGTGACAGGAGTCATGACAAAAACTGGACTGTGCTTTTTGAATGTTACCTATGCTTTTTCTACAATACCCATGAGATCTCCACCTTCACTACAGGTCATCACATGTAAAGCCACATCAGCTGCAGTGTAGAACCCTGGGAAAGATCAATGCCCACTTACTGCAGGTGTTGGGATGCTGGCAGCTGTCCACACACTCCTGCTAACAGAGAACCAGGAAAACCCTTAAGGAAGAGTATTTACGTACTTCAGTTGTATCAGTCCCACTTCTCTTTTTGCCTGTTAGCCACCTTCCTGTTGCTCATACAGCAACATCAGCATGGCAGACTGAGGAGAGCAAATCAAAGACCTCTGCTAAAGGCTCACTCCTCATCAGTTCAATGCACCTATTCACACCAGCAGTCATTAACCCTTCTTTCATCTTTCTCACTGATGTGGGAAAATATGCCCCACTCAGTGGCACAGGTCGAGCAAACATTGCTGAATGCAAATGCCATTAGCTGTAAATACTTTTGTTCACTTTAGGATCCACCTATTAGTTCACAGAGTCTATTACATTACTAGGAGAGGAGAGTCACCTCTTCACAAAGACTAAGCTGATATGTCTAATTCTGTGGCCAAATTTTTCAATACGAGCTACAGGAAAGAAGAAAGCACCTGGTACATACAAAGCACAGAAAGGCATCTGAGCATAAGCACCGGGTCCAACAGAAGGTCACAACTTGAAGCAGGTTTCATGTTTACAAGTATTTAAAAAGAAAGATGAAATAATCTCAAGCTGGGCAGGAGTGAGAAGAGTTGCACAGGAGGAGGCCAATCGAGGGCAGTTTACAGACAGAGATCAAATTCTAAACAAAAATGTCCTATTTCAAAGCTGGGAACATCATTAAGCTATAAACAGAGTATATACTTAACTAGAAAGCAGCCACTCAGATTAATTGTTCCCAAGAGAGAAAGAGAAAAATCAAGAAGTGACCTTGCTATAAACTTCACAGAGCAGACTACAGGGCTATTACCAGAGGAAGTGTGCCCTTCTCCTTCCAGCCTCTCCTAAGGCACCGGAAACAAGGCAAAAAACAAAGCATTTCTGGGAGAAGGGATGTGAATGGTCCCACTTGGCCACTGTACCACACAAGACACTCAAGGAAGAAAAATCTCTCCTAACTTCCTCTAGTTCAGGCAACCAAAGGATTTTTACAGCTCCTACAGACAGAATGTCAGTATTTTACTACTCCCTACATTCATGGACTACAACTCTATAAATAATATCCCCTGAGCAGTTCTGAAGGAGTGTGGAGGGAGATCCTTAACATGAAGGGAAAAAATCCCTGTCCAAAACCAAAGAGAAAGAGGCATTACAAGCACCCTACTACTGCTACACACAGAGACCCCCTCCCAAACAGCTCACTGCAAACTCGAGCGCTGCAGGCTGTCCTGGTAGCTTGGGAGCTAGATCTGGCCAGGGAACAAGCAGAGAACATCTCCCTATCAGCCTTCAAAGCCATTCAGCTCTAGGCCAATAGCCCTGGTATTCAGAAATGCTTTGCAGATGTCTTTCAGATGCTAAACTGCTAAATAACCTCTGGGGCATATTCCCACTAGAACAAAAACACACACTGCAGCTCACTGGGGACAGAGCCTTTCCAAAGGAGGCTGCAGTCATTTACATGTGCATACAATTCCCTCTGTTTTCCAAGCTGTTCAAAGAGCTGCTACTGCATCCCAGTAGCCAAGGGCTTACAATACCTTGCCATAGAAGTCACTCATCTGGTACAGGGGGATGTGCTGTGTACCACCGTAGAGTTCGATCACCTCTTCATCAGGCACCGGTTTGAGTCCTCTAGACACAAAACAACACACTTGGTCAATAATCACTAGTGCTGCAGACAGTAGAGAAAAACAGGACGGGGCAAACAGGCCCTTTACTAAAACTCAAAAATTCCTCCTGTTCAAAAGAGTCAGGCAACAGCTTAAAGATTCACAAAAAAATCTTTTAGCCCAACAGCTCTAAAGATACACATAAAATCTTTCCCAAGACATTCTTCAGATACCTCATTTGCTCCTACAAGTTAATTGAGGGGCTTTATCCACATTCCAGCAGAGTCCAGCCAGAGGCTTCTTCTCTGTCTGCTGTCAATTTGCTGACAGGACTGCCCCACCGAATCAGCCCCAAGACCTGACTTGGGCAGCACTGGGTAAATGACTTGGTCTGGAGATGTTGCTTCCATGAGATACATAACCTTTAATGAAAAGGTGTAGGAAAAGGGCCTGCTGAAAACAGAGTTCCCTTCCTATTCAGTTTTCCTAAACAGAACAAGATCTTGACTAAGACCATTTAACAGAGAAGGCTGTTTTTCCCAAAAACATCAAAAACAGGAGTATGGCTGATCTGTGCAGTTCATAACATCAGGTTATCTGACTGCTGCAGGTTTTGCCACTTGCTCAATTTTGAAGACTCTTTGCGCAAGCAGTCAGCAACTTTCCCTTTCTCCTTCTACTCAGTTATGACACAGCATCTAAGAAGTGAAATGTTGCCTCAGTTGTGCTGAACAGCAGAGGACAGTTTAGGACACTCCAAGAAAGATAGTTACAAAAGTATGCTAGAAGAAAAAATATTAAAATGTGATTTCACTAAAAATCTCTTTATGAAGCTGAAGTAAAATATGGGGCAGTACAAACCCCCATGTCCCCTCAGTCCCCAAGCTGGCACTCAAAGAAGGCAATTCATTCTGGTTATGAAACTCCCTTCTTAATATTCTTAGAGTGTTTACTGTAACTGAAGCTTAACAGCAAAAGGGCAGAGATCAAGGAAAAATCGACATTGGCTTCCATGCTCAGGAAATCAACATAGGATTTACAGGAGACTTGCTATTGCTATTTATAAATTACTACTTTTTACACACCAATCCCGCTCCTCTTTGGGGCAAGGTGTTTTCTCTGTCTCCAGTCTCAGAACTCTGAGGAGAAAAATTTGCTCTGCACTGTTTCAGCCATTTATTCCAAAGCATACCCAGCTCTTTTTTGGAGAACTAAAGGAAAAATAGGACAATATTTGACTTAAAGTGAGCCTAGATTCTGATGCATTATTACTTTATTGGCATGTCTGTGTTCCTTTAGGATGTAATTGGCACACCCAGATCACTCTCCAAGGCACAGCAGGGCACTGCTGGGGTACACTCCAGCCTGGAAAAGACAAGCCCATGTGTGAACCACACACAAAGGAGCCCTTTCCTATTGGCTCAGTTTGCTCTCAGGTGTTAACCCAGACATGCTGTAGCTGCTGCTAAAACACCACGCAGTGTACGTGACCAGATGTGCTATGAACCATTACAAAAAGCTCCCCACCCACACCAGGATTGAAATGTTTGAGAAAATAGAACTCCCTGCAATTATATGCCAGGTAAGCTTTTGAAGCAAGAGCAAACAGGATGAGCCAGACAAGACTGTGCTCTGCTCAGAAAAGAAGCAGAATAATATATGACATTAACATACACTCAGATGCAGAAATCCACTTTTGTATATATAAGCATTTAGAAAAAGATTTTCAGAACTGACAGACCTATATGCAGTCCCCAGCTGGACATAATGGAAAGCATCAATCTTCATGAGAAGACTCTGTGACAATGGATAGATATTTACTGTTAGAATTGGGTTACTGTTAAAATTTACACTGAGACCTTATAAAATTTCCACACAAATAACATTCAAAAAATAAAGTTCAGTATGGCCATCCCACTTCTATGCACTTTACACAGCACTCATTCTCCAGCTACTTTTAGACACACTTATTCATACTTTTTCATACATGTGACTTTTTATTGGCCTCTCTGGCAAAAAAAAACCATCCTTCTATGAGCCCAAGTCTGTTACATCCCAGCTTGTGGACAGGGATGCAGTTGAAAAACAGGGACAACAATATTCAGTGACTCAAGACAGTCTATTCTTATCTCCCTTCAAGAAAACACACATTCCAAAGGAGTTTTGTATGCACAGATCTATTGCTCCCCATATTTATCTTAAGCAGAACTAAGTAGGCAAGTTTTAGTTCAGAGCACAACTGCACCTAGTCATTTTCCTCACACAAGAGCTCTCCCCTCCCCAGCAGACACTGAAGAAAAGATGTTCAGGAACACACCATGCTGATAACAGAGCTTTCTTTGCATTTTTACTATCAGGCTGCCCTAATTATGAGCAATCCCTCTCAATCCATGATTCTGAAGCTGTAACACGAGTCCTTGGGCATGGAAAGCAGCCTTGAATTAAACCCACATCACTCCACAGCATCAAACTTCTTTCATCAGGACACTGTATCAGAGCATCTTGTTACACTGTGGGCAGGCCTCCCAGTAATCTATGAGGAGTGCAGGCAAATATGCTGAAAGTTTTACTTAGACAGGCACAACGCAGATTTCTGTGTGTTTTCCAAACTCTGATCCTGAGAAAAGAGAGTTCTCTACTTTCTACTCACTCAAAGGGTGCTTTGCTTGGCCAGGCAACTTGCCTGTGTTTCTCAGATATAGTAGCCAAGGATTTAAACAGAGAAAGAGCCTTCAGTTTCCCACAGATCTACTTCTTGCTTTGTAAGGTCAGAGGCATGAGTGATCTGCTGCCATGTTGTCTCCACAGTTAGGACAAAAGACAGAAAATCTCTATTGTTTGTTCCTTCATTCTCTTTTTTCTCTCCTGCTGGAGAAACAGCACACATATTCCAGCCTGCACTGCCTGCTTCCTTGAATTTACTCAAACTCAACATATAAGAAAGCTACTTGGGTGAAGCAACTTTCTCTGCTGTGCTCCTACCTGACTGCCTGGCTGCAGCAGCCAGCATTGCATCACTGGGCATTAGGCTTTCAGGGAATCGGGCCAGAGCACTGGAAAGGGTTAAAGCTAATGCCTGCACTCTGCTTGCCTCTGTTCCTAAGAAGTATGCATCTCAAGTAGCTTGGATCTTATTCCAGGGAGTCCTATTATTCGGGGTAGGGGGTGGGGAAGGCTTCCTAAAGCTTTCTCCTGACAAGTCATTTCTATTCTTAGAGTAAGACATTATGCCTCTGGTCCTGGCAAGTACTTGTAGATGCAGGATTGAGTTTTGTTGTTTAAATTTCCTGAAAGACAGAAATGATCACATAAACAAGCTCAGTTTTCCATTAATTAGCCTGTGGAATTAATTGACTTCTAAATTGGCAATGCTGTTTACTAAATGCCTTTGCTAAAATGTCCCCTTCTGCTGGAGGTCAGGCTGGCACAACAGACATCTTTCCATGGGGAAGAACACAAGCAGTGAAAAGCACAGACACACAGACTCAGTGGTCATTTGGTGACAGATGTTATTGCAAGCAATGACATAAAGTATTTCCACTGAAAACATAACAGTGGAAGACAAAGCCTAGGAGAGTGAACTTTGTACAGCTTACCTTTTGTACATCATAGTGAAGTCCACGTATGGCAAACCCTGGAATGTAGTCATACTTTGCAAGCCCTTCTGGATACTGGGAAGACAAATAGTGACATCATTAGAGCATAAGCACCAGATAATCAACAAAAGAATTTCACCTGTTGAGCTAGTCCTGCCTAATTATGCCCCTTTGGCAAAGAAAGTGGATGAATGGAGTAAGACAAAGGATCAGGATACCCAAAATTAGTTTTTCTCATGTAAGGGACAGTCATGAAAAAGCATCGGATTCACTGAGGCAGTGAGGGCACTTCTTGTAAGCTCCCCTCAATGCATATATTCAGACAAGATTGGCACTGCAGAGCCCCTCTAAACAGAAAGACATGATGAGAAAAAATGCATCTGTTCTGGGACATGCTCTAGGGCATCATCCCATCGACCAGCACCTGTGCCAAGTCCAGCACAGCTTCAGTGCTGGCCCATGGTTTATCTTTGGCCACCATGTGCACCTTCAACCAGCAATCCTGTAGACACTATTTCCATAGCTGAGTACAGCTGACCACGGCTTTTTTACACTAAGGCTCCCACTCCACATTTATAAAACCTCAAGAATGTTAAATTATCTCAAAATAAATTAATTCTGCAATCCAAGATTGAGAAATATTAAATTTATCTCAATGAATCAAATAATTGACACGCGTGCACAATGCCTGCACAAGCATGTCTGGGGTGTTGCAAAAGACAGCAGCCAGCTTAATTGAGTGGAAATTCTTAGCACCTCATTACCTTGAATTGTTCTATTAGGATGTCTCTGGCAGTGTTGAAAATCATGGAGTGTAGTAAATTAGAATACTGTGCTAATGTGTAATCGTAGTCAAAGCCATAGATCTCCACATCTCCCAGGCTGATCTCATTGTTAGCATAGATGGCAGCAGGGTTGAGGAGATTGCAGACTCCTGGTGGAAGGAGATCTAAGAGAAGGGAAAGGGGAGAGGTTAGAGTAACTGAGAGCATTGCTTGAAGTTTAGACTTTTTGTTCTGAATCTGACAGCAGCTGGAAATGCCACACTTCAGCAGCAAAGAGCACAGAGCTGCTGTCAAAGGCTGCTGCCCTTAGTTCACTCAAATAATCTCCCCATGGAAAAACACACTGTGAAACCTCTGGCTGCACCTGGAGATAATGCTCTCTATCCATCTGCACAGTCAGACTGACTTTTTGTGTCAGGAAGCTGCAAAACAATGCCCCCTGATCTCTGGCCTACATGAAGCAAAGCAGACCCAAGGTTCTAAAGTGTCAAATTTCTATCTCAGAGCAGCTGCAGTTTCTGCAGGCTTCAGTGTGAAAGGCAGCTGTGATAAATCACCAGAAAAACACACACCCCTCCCTTAGAACTTGCACAAGTAAACAGGCTAACTCTCTTGGAAATCTCTACTCCAAATCAGAAATTTTGAGGTTTGTCTTTTGGCATTTTTTGTTTCTCACAGAGGTAACCAGACTTCACAGAGAAATCCTGCAAGTACCATTAGGACTTTTTAAAATTTTTATTTTTTTTTTAATTAATGGGCAGGACAAACCAAAGTTTTGTACAAACACCTACACCTAAGAAATACCCCACACTAGGTTATGCTCCTGGAGCATGCAGTGCTGATAGCAACAAGTTATCTGCTTTCCTCTGATAAACAGCTGCGGACACAGCTCAGTCCTTGCATGTGGTTGGCACTGCAAAGCAGGTTTACTGTTCAAGAGGCTTGGGAATAACACTTTGCTCCCCAGTCTGCTGAGAAACTGGGGTTTAAGTGACCAAGTAGCTAAACTACCTTTATACATATCCTTTTCCAGAGGATACTTTCTCTCTCCAGAGAAAAGAGCTTTTGCTCCACTGCAATGGGAGAGGCAGGAACAGATCTTCCCACAGGCTTCCCGCTCCATGAGAACTGTGGCTTGCAAGAAAGAGCAATAAAAATAGCTCCTTGTAATAGGTTGTCTGGTCACAGCCACACTGGGGGACAGAGGGGAAGGAGACATTTCCTCCCTCTTCAAAGATGGGTAATTTTCTCTTTGAATGATAGAAGATGAGCAGGCATTTTCCAGATGCTACTCAGCATCAATGGGTAGGATTTTTTCTTTTCCTACCTTAACTTTTGGCTTTTAGCAAGCACCCCTGTCCTGGTTCTTTAGTGCTTCCTTGCTATAAAATCAAGTTCCATCTGTGTCTAGGACAAAAAAATACATTATTAGAAAGAGATACCAGCCCTTCCCAATAAAGACTTTGTCTGGAATGATAACAGAATTTAGGCAAAAGTATGAACTTCTTTCCTGAGCCCTAATTCAGAGAGGTAACCAAAGAAATAGATTCAAATATTTCAAAATGTTTCTTTCTCAGGGGAAAAAAAAATCACTATGTTACAAAACATACCCATCCTTTTCTCCTAACTGACTTTCATCTGGCCTTCAAATACAATTCACCAGATCATGTGGACAGGAATCACTAGAAAATAAAGCAGTATATTAAGGCAGGAGGGCTGACTTACTGGCTGCACACCAGGAACAAAAGCTCTCTGTCAGTGCTCTGCTGGTGGCAAAGTTCCTGGAAGAGGCTCAGGAGAGCGGATGCAATCCAAGAACTTTCCACTGAGATTTTAAAAGATGGGAAATGTAAATAGGATTCAGATGATCGCAACTTTCATGCTTTCATCATAAATGCTCTTTGCACCATAAATAAACAGAGTTCCACTTCCTGTCCTCACCTCCAGCCAACTTGTGGAAAGATCTTTTTCTAAGCTTACATTGGAATTTGCTGGGTGTTATTTTTCTTCCTCACAAGGAAGATGATGACACAAATTTAATCATATCTCAGGGGAAATATGCAGGGCTTTCCTCTTCCATTAAAGCACTTTTTTCTTTTTATGACAAATGCACCCAACTCTCTACTACAGTGTCCCTGCAGAGAGGTCAAGCTCTTCCAACATTGCCCTTTTGCTAATAGATTCAGGACAACACATTTTGATAGCCTGAGAGCATCACAAAATACCATTGCTTGAACCCCACCTCTCTTTTCACAGAAGACAAGAGAATCTTATAGATTCAACCACACATGCCAGGCACAACTTTTGCAAAAATACCATCAGGAATACCTAAGGGAGCGGTAGGATTTTGTAACAAGGAGAGGGCAGTCTGAGCTTCACCAAGCAAGTCCTATCTGTGATCAGGAGCATAAGCAGGTACTGTGCCACAGCACAATTTATGAAGTACATTTAGACCCACTGAGTGCCAGCTTCAAAGGTACAGAGCCTCTCTGCTGCTCTCTGACAGCCTCTTGCCCAGGTCACTTTTCCCTACCCACATTTTGTTACTCACTTACACAGCAGACTCCTGGTGGAAGGAGATCTAAGAGATCTCTAAGGGCTGAAAAAGGATGCACACACCAGCCAAAATTATTTACACCCACTGCCTCACACACAGTGTGTTCCCTATATTTATTTCCTCAAGCACCACACATCTCCTTGCTGTTTCCTATTCCACATCACTCACAACTCCCAGCTTGCTCTGTCCACCCCATCATCCCACATCTTTGAATTTATAGTAATTTCAAAGTCACTGCTCTTCTGGGAAGGAGGAAATCTCTGAAGTGTCTAGAGATCAATGACACACATTTGTCTCAGTGTAAATGTCCTTTTGCAGCACCCTCCTCAACAGAGCTACAGGTCTCCATCTCCATAAACTCATGCAGTCTCCATGCAGAAATTCCACCTACAGCAGGGAAAAGACACAGCCTGGGAGCACAAGCAAAATGCAAGATCCCAAACATGTCTCAAGGTTACTGAGCCAGGTTTCAAGAAACTTGGTTTAATTGTGTTTGTTTGAGGGTTTGGTTTGCTTTTTTGTGGTGTTTTATTTGTTTGTTTTCCAAAGATAACCTCCTGGGTGGTTACCAATCCTTAGTGCTTAATCAAGTCCTGGGCTGCAAGCTTGGGTGCTGCTGCACTGCTGACGCTCAGCACGTAATCTGCCAGGGATCTTTGGCTCAGATTTCCTGGCAATTGTCAAATCAAAACAAACAGACATCCACCAGAAACTCCTGAAGATGCCTTTTTTCAAGAAAGATAGCTTTTGCTTTTCCTCTGCCAAGATACCATAACAGATTGCTGGACAACTATGATAAATTAAAGAAAACAACCACACAAAACAAAATAAAGACCAGTTTTGGTTATAAAAAAAGAATAACAATCCTAACTACTCTTTCTGTCTGGGTCCCAACTAGAAAGGCAGACAATATTAGTTAGTCACTGCCTACTCAGCAGTTCACCCAGGAAGTCTGACCTAAGGGAGAAGCAGCGTGAGCACATCAGAGGACAGTGTGGAAAAAGCTGCTCTTGCACTGGATGCAGACCCAGGAATTTGCCTGTTTGCACAATTGGCTCCTGTTTGCAACTCCGACAGTTTTTAGGGAAGTGCCTGCATGTCCACGGCACACGATGAAATTCAGACCACAGGAAAGCATAATTGATCTCGTGTATCTCTTACACCTGCGTGTAAACGCAAAGTAAACACATCTTCATTTTCCCACCGTGAGAACCTGGACAGCTGCTTAAATCAGGTGTCTCTTCCCAGGCAATAACCCACATTGTTAGAAAGCAATAACCCTCAATCCCCAACAGGAGAGCAGAGATGGAAACAAAAGCAGGTAATTAACTGTGAGCAGCCACTAGAGACACCATCTGGCCCCTTCTGATGTGGAAAACGCTCTGGGCAGGAGGTGCCAAGCACGTCTCCTGCTTTTCTGAGCTCCCGGGGTGCCAACAGCATCCTGCAGGAAACGCTCCTGCTCTCTCACCTCAGATCCAGCGTGTTAGTGAAGAATTACACATAAAAAAGGCAACTCACCCACATCTCTCACACCATTTATACTCCCAGAAGTCCAACACAGCAGACATCTGTACTAATTTCTTCATAAGACAAGCAGGGGAAAGAAGGGTACAGACAAGCAGATGGCCATTATCCTCCATGTCCTTCATGAATCAAAAAGTTTCTCTTGTTCACACTAAGTTGCTTTCTAAAGACAAACTGCCAGTTTTCCTCCCTTCCAAGTACTCCTTTATCCTCTTGAAGTGTTGTGTTGTGCCATTTCCTGCAAAGCACTCCCACCAAAGCAGATCCTCCTACCAGTAGGGTAGGAAGGGAAAAATATTATCCAAAGACTATTTAATTTCAGAGAAACCATGTTAAAAGACCCTGGATTTATGCCATTATGCCAAAATATTCTGAGATTTCCTGCCAGTGAAATCTATATTAACTAAAAGCAATATTAAAAAATATAATTTCTTTCCAAAACTACATTTTTCAAATATACAAAGGCACTAGAAAAATGCTGCAAGAGTTCTTCACAAGAAAAAATGGGTTATATCCAAGAAAGCAGAATTGGGAAGTTTACATAACTGGTCACTCTTCCAGTTCTGGCTGTTCTCACCTTTAACCATCTCAAGTTTGTCATGCAGAGGCAAGAAGTTTGCAGATATTGTAAAAGTTCCCTAGGAAAGCTGAGTTAATGGGGCCACTATTAACAGATCTGGATCCCTTAGGGAAAAACAAACACTTGCTTATAGCCAAAGAGTCACTGGCTTGGCAGTCTCCTTGTTTCAGGACTGGATGTTTCCTAGAGTGCAAGACTTCAAAGCTTATTGAGAGAGCTTATCAGCCTTCTTTGACATTTATCAGATCAGAAAACAGCAAGTCTTACTCAACTCCATCCCTTGGACTAATGTGAATGCATTTCTCCTTTTGCCAGAGGAAAAAAAAAAAGCACAGTAAGCATCTCAAATTTTTAGCCTCAAATTTTTACAGGTAATGAAATGTGGTTGAAAGATTTAGTGTTGCAATAGGCAGGGGGGATACTGAAGAGAAGGTTTCTGTTGAGTCAGCACTAAGAGGAGGTTCTACCCCAGATGCACTCTGTGTAGCAGCAACCTTGTGCTGTCATTTGTCATCACCCCACTCCAGCCTGGCAGAGCACAGATGTGTTTATACAGAGTTGAGAACTCGTGCCTCTGCTCTGGCCCCAAACCTGCACCACCCACCCCTCAGCTTTACAAATGCACAGAAACTCATCCTGCACATCTTGCCTTTTTCAACTCAGTCAGCATTTATGCTGCAAAAACACAACTGTGCTCCATGGATCTGGGCCTAAGCAAGGGCTGGTTTGAAAAGACACAATGAATTCTCCTGGCAGAGACCTCTGTCCAAATCAGTGGCAATAACTGAGAACACAGAACTGCACTAAGGTGGCATTTCAGAGGGGAAAGGAGGAGGCACCACAGGACACTGCTCAAACTCAGTGTCAGGCAGTACTGAGAAGCCAAGCACAGACATTACCTTCACACCAGTTAGAAAGCAAGCACGAAGGAACAGGCTGATGCCACATTCTGCACAACTGTTTAGTCATCAAAGCAACAATTAAAACCAACTTGGATCAGCTCTGTCTATTCCTGACAAGATTTGAATAACAGCACAGTCTTGAAATTTTAGTTTGAGGAGCTACTCTTTAAACAAACGAGGGCCTTACTCAGTATATCTGATGGCTACCTGAAGGTTTGTGAAGAGTCTGCTCTGTAACACTTGGACTACTTCCCCTGACTTCATTTTTCATTTACTCCTGGTTATTACTGCTCCAACTCAATTAATAACTGTATCTCTTGCATCCCAACTGAGTTATGTGAACACAAACTTCACAATCTCACGTAGCAAACCAAGCATTTTGCCAAGAAACCATGACACAGCCTATTAGCACATATTTGCATTTATGGTTTCAATCCCATTATGGAAAATAATGCCTTTGAGGATAGCAAGGTCCAAACAGCAATACAAGCATTGCAAATCAGAATTTCTTCCAAGCAGTGAGGCTAAAACCACAGCTCAGTCTCTTGGAGGGTATTATCAAAGCTCCAGTCCCCTGTCAGCATTCTGTACTGCCTTCAACAGTGCTGGGAAAGGAGCTCTCATCCTGGAATGCAGCCGGCTGAGCACCTAATGGATCAGCAGCCAATTCCTTTTGTGCATCACGAAAGACTCGAGATTTTATGCCAAATCCAGTGGACTGGAAGATGGGGGAGGAAGAAATTACAGACCTTGCCGACCTCAGAATAGGGAGAAAGTTCTTCCAGATGCCTATGGCTGACTGCTGTCCTTATCCAAGCCGTTAGGTAAACAAAAGCTAATAGTTCTGTAAGAGCAGGTACAAACTCACACTTCCTAGCTCTCTACAGTGCTTACCTTCGGCATTCCAAGAATCAAGAAACCGACAGGAAAAAGTTACCTGCCCTCATGTCATTAAAGCTATTTTTAGGAGAGTTTAATACAGTGGAGGTCTGCTGCTGCCAAAAAGACCACAATCCTGTTTTCCACACAGACAGACTTGGCAAGCAGTCTGAGTTTTCTCCTTGCTTGGCAAGATTTCAAAGTACTCGACAGATCCAGGTAACTTCTTGGTTAGAGAAGCAAAAACACACTCGTGTGCAAAAGGTGTGACACCTGTGGAACATAAACTGAGCTTAGGACCAGGACCCATCCCAGGAACTACAGCATGAGCGTTCTCCAGGCTCACCCTTGTGCCAGTGGTGGTTTGGACTTGTCACCCCTTCACGCAGCATCCCCATCTATTTGTCCTAGTCCAACGCGATTCCATATGCCAGCCAATGGCAAACTGAAGAAAAAAGGCAACAAGCCCTCCATTTAGACCGTTTGCCACGATAATGCCCACGATGTAAGAAGGCTCATTATGAAAAGTCCCATATACTCTGTGTGTCCTGAAACTCTGAGTCCAGCCAGGGAATCTGCAGAGAAGGAAGCTCAGGATGGGGACAGGAAGATCAAGACCAGATTTCAATGAAACAAAACCATCCCAGCGAGCCGCGGGCGATGGACAATGTGGATGGCATCGCAGGGGAGAAAGGCTCCTAACCCAGCATCGCGACAGCACGGGCACATCTCCAGGGCTGCGGAGCGAGAAGAGGCAACCAGATGCAAAGAGGAGAAAGGCGAGGAAAAAAAGAATGGAAAGGCCGGCCCCAGCAGGACGTGGCAGCCCCCTTACCGTAAACCAGCTTCTTCATCTCGTGGTACCTGGCCCACAGGTAGGTTTTGGTGTCGGCGCCCTCGGCCGGGGCGGGCTGGCTGCCGACTCTGCCGGGGGCCGCCGGGTGCTGCTCCCGGGGCTGCCCGTGCCCACCGTCCCCAGTGGCTTTGTACCGGCAGCTCTGGCAGGACACGGCCACAGCGAGGAGCCGGGGGGCCGCGCCGCCGCCCCTCCGCAGTGCCGCCGAGCCCAGCGCCGCCATGGCCCCACCGGACGCCGCAGCCTCGGGGCACCGCGCACAACCTGGGCTGCTCCGCTCCGCTGCCCGNGCGGCTGTGATTGGCTGCGCGTTCCCGCCCCAGGGGAGGGGGCGGCGGGGCCCGAGGGGCCGCCATGGCCGAGGGGTCTCGGTCGGGGCCCGCCCGGGCTGAGGCCGCGCATCGCTCGCCGCCGGCTGCACCCATAGTGTGACTGCGGCAGTTCTGCCTCTCACACGCCTCCCACTGTTCTCTCTTCCACCCGGGAAGGGCGAAGGCGCCAGTGCCGCCTGGTCATGCTCGTCAGCGAGAGGGTGAAGCGCCTTTTGCAGTTGGTACCCGGGCAGCGGCGCTTTGGCTTTTACAGGTTCCTGCCCTTCTTCTTCGTGCTCGGCGGAGCCATGGAGTGGTTCATGATCAACGTCCGCCTCGGCAAAGAGACCTTCTGTGAGTGCGGGCACCCCGCGGCCCGGGCCCGGCCCTCCGGCCTGCGGTCGCACACTGCTCCTGGTCGGGCAGGATGGGGCCCGTCAGGCGCTACCTCCCCAGCAGAAACACTGGGTAGAAACAAACAGAAATCCTGGGTTTAGAGTACTGAATAAAATTTCAGCTGAAAATGGGTACATTTAGATTGGATATTAGGAAAAATATTCTTTCCTCTGAGGATTGCGAGGCCCTGGCACTGGTTGCCCAGAGAAGCTGTGGCTGCCCCACCCGTGGAAGTGTCTGTCCAAGGCCAGGTTGGATGGGCCTTGGAGAAATCTGATCTAGCAAAAGGTGTCCCTGTCCATGGCAGGGCAGTGGAACAGGGTGATATTTAAGGTCCCTCTCAACTCATTCTGCAGTGATTGAAAAAGATTCATGAGGTTTGCCAGCATTTAAGCAGAGGTGTGGGCATTATCTGAAACGTGACTTCTACAGCTTAAAAAGTATGAAGATGGCTCAGGAGAACTAGGCTAATGGCATTTAGTCTCTATAAATCCAACCATTTATTTCTAATGTGACATTACTCCCTTTAACAAACCCTGCTTGAAACTTTTGTGTACTTCACTGAAAGGATCAGCTCAACTCTATGTGGTATCAGGGAGTGGGGAGGCAGGAAGAATGACTGGGAAGACCTTGGAGGTGGGAATATTCCTGTGCATTGTTTATATTAAAAAGACTAAAATACTGAAGTCAGGCTGGAAGCCCTCAGGCATTGACTTCATGTCTATAATTTAATTTCCCTTCAGGTAGTTAGGGCATTTGTAATTTTAATTACCCTCGTGGGGAAGAAGCAAGAAACAACTGTTTCACACTGGAAACCTACTTTTCCTAGAAAAAACATTTCATTGGGACTGATGGGAAGAACTTTAGCCTATCTGGGAGAGAGAACATGAGCTATTTTAAGTGGTAATAAGGATTTCTGTTCTCTTGAATTTCCAGTTGTCTGTCAGTCAGCATCTGCAAGAGAAGTTTGGATTGAAAAGCTTAAAATGAAATGACAAGATTAATGTATTTAACACCACCTTGCACTGGGGAAAGTCTTAACATAAACCGTCTTTTTCTGCAGATGATGTTTACCGTAGGAAACGATCTGAAAGGCTGTACGAGGAAAAGATGGAGAAAGGGGAATTTTAGCTGAAAGCCTTCAAGGGGGAGCTCCTGAGTGCTTTGGCTGTACAAGTGCCAAAGCAGCAGCACTGCCACGTTGATGGTGGGGGCAGATGTTGGCTGTGCGAGATGAACTGTGATCCCCGCGTTTGTGTAATACACTCAGATGGTTTGGGCAGTTTTGTTCTTCCATATCTGTAATATTTGTATTTACAGGAAGTGAGAAATTCATTGTGCTTGGGCCTCTGCCACTAATTTAATGTTTGCTTAGTGCTTTTAAATAAACTAAATTGAGTAAACAGTCTGACTGTTGCTTTTATTACCCTGGTGAAACACCCCCTTGTGACAAGACCAGTGGGAAAGAAACATTACATGGTGCATCGCTCTCAGCATAATGGAAATAGTAATTTTGAGTTAGTTTCTTTTGTACTTACAGGAACTGATCTGGCAGCTGATTTGTTTTCTTTGCAGTGTGGCACAATTTTAGCTGGATAAAGAGAGCACAGATTTACTGCTCAGCATTTGCTCAGCCCACAGTGCTTGGAAAGTGACCCGTGTGTTTGTCTGAGAGGGACCAGAGCAATGTGCAGTGTTAGTCCTGGGGTGGGAATCCTGTCCCCAAGGCAGGAAAACAGGGCTGGCTGCTGTGTCCCAGCAGTGTTTGCTCCCTGCACTGACGCCGGGAGCATGGGTGGAGTCGGTGGCTGGCGCAGTGTAATCTTCGAGGATTCTACAATGATACAATTGCTTCATTTCTGAGGGTAGGGGTGCAGGCTGGAGGTGCAACAAAGAAGCCAATTCTTAAGATCAGTCCAAAACCCACCTCGCGGGAGTTGATGCTCTTACGGGTGTTCTGTGCTGCCTCCTGTCAGCCCTGCTAAGTATTCATCAACTGCAGAGACAGGGGCAGCTCTCCACTTGCAGGGGAAGAACCTTCGTGTTGTGCCTTCCAAGGGTTTGATCTGGAAGATTAGTGCTACTTGTGTTTTCAAGGGATAAAACCTGACAGAATTAAAGATCTGACTGTGTCACTTCATATTTTGACTGAGCAGCAAGTGAATCACTTGAGGAAAGCCCCTATTTCAGAATAAGAACCTTTGACTTTAGTTCCAAGGTAGAGCCCAAAACTCGTGAACAAGCTGCTTTTTGCAGTCACAGATATCTCACTGAAGTCAACCCTGACCATAGCAGTGCATATTAAAGAATAAAGCAACAATAAAAAAGCCAGATTTTGAAAACTACTGAGCTTTAGCTCCATCTGATTTTATTTCTTGAGCCTTTTGAAACTCTCCCGTGCTCTGTTTTCATAAAACAAGATTTTCAATATATGGGATTTTTTTCAAGAAAGACTCCTGTGCCCTAGTTATTCCTCCAGACTCAGGATCCTGATGTGAAAACTTCCTGTGGCCTCCCTTAAGCACTCCAGTGACTGTAGCAGTGTTCCACAGCCAGCCATGAGCCAAGCCCAGTTCTCACTTCAGACCTCATGCTTGTTCTGCAGTCAGTGGCTGTTTCCCACTGGCAGCTGAGAGCACCAGGCACATCTGGAAGACCTCTGGGCTGTCTCCAGCCAGGTAAACAGAAGGGGAGAGAGGCTACAGTCACAAGATGTCTGGTGTCAGGGAGTTCTGTGTCACTGGTCTTGGTGACTGCTGCAGGAATAAAATCCTCCGAGCTGGCATCATACCATTTCAGGCAACACAGATCTGTTATGACAGAATATGAAGCTTGACATTTAGAAATCTGAGCTGCAGTCTCCAATCCTCAGTGTGTTTGCTAGTGCTGACCCTTTGGTATTTTTAGATTTTTGCCAGTCTCTCACTAATGCTGGAAATCAGAATAGCTGCAACTCCCCATTCCAGAATTCCAGCCCATTCCACAGCTGAGCACACTCGGGGATTTAGTATCAGTTTTAAACTACATCCCATCTTTAACAACTAAATTCTTCATTTGATTTTGCTGTTTTGTTCCTGCTGACTCCTAATTCTGTACTCTTTGCCTTCCCCAGTTATCTTAGACTCTCATATCTCTGTTTCCTCCCATCCTCCAGCTTCCCCCATCCATCTGCTGTGGCAAAGGGAACAGGGAGGAAGCAAGAGCTCTCCTTTGGCTCAGAACTCAGGGAACAACATGTAGCTGTTGCAGGCTGCTGGAGTGAGCCAGGGTCACAGCTTTCACTTCTAGCCCTGCCAAACCCCTGCCAGCTCCAGGGCTGAGGACATCCCTTCCTTCTGCAGGGAATTCAGCTGGTGTCTGCCTGGAGCGTGGCTCCACACTGGCCAACAGCATTTTCATGTGTTCTGCAAAGGCCACAGCAATAGCTTCTGAGTGAGACTCGGCAAAGCATTCCTGTTGCAAGCTTTCCAAACTCTGGAAGTCAGGGCAAGATGGATACCAAGCATGGGAAACTCCAACTCAGTCAGGTAGCAGCAGTAAAAGGTCTGGGAGCAAACAGTGATGCCTACACGCAAGCTGCTCACCACTCCAGCATTTCAGAGGGGACAACTCCACCACAAATCCAGAATGATTCTGTGGAAAAAATGCATCTGCTAATAATTGCCCTGCAGCTGAGCACACAAGGATGCAGCTGCCTGCTGAAAAACCTGTGGTGAGCCAGGGAAGAGCTGAAAGTTATGGTCAAGGGTGTTTGTGCCCAGCCTGCACTTCTCCCTGGCACAGGGCTGCAGCAGTCCAAGAAAAGCAGCAAAAGAAGGTAACAGCCATCTGATGTACTGGAGAATTTTTCCTTAGAGCAAAACTCTTCCTGTCATCAGTGAAGGCATGCTTTCACTTTGCACTTAATACACAGATCCAAACTGTACCTGCACTCTGCTCATGGCCATCACCACCTCCTTCAGAGAAAGGGAAAAAAAAAGTCTTCCCAGCACTGGCAGGATGAATGCTGTTCCTGAGGAACTTCCTGAAATCAGTACTGGATGCTGGTGCTTCATACCAAAGATGAGGATCAAATTAGACTTGCTGGAAAATGCAGTTGGAAAAATGAATATAAGGTTTCATTTTATTAATCAAAATTTCACATATATGACTGAACCAGAGTCTATTCCTTACAGTGTTCAGTGCCCAGATATTCTGAAACTTCACCTTTGTGCACTTGCTGCCAAGAGGGAGCTACATACATTTATGGTTAATCTTTAGTATCTCAGACTGAGCAAATAAGATGTGGAGGATTATTAGAATTAGTTTCCTCTGGGCAACTGCAAGTGTTGTGAAGCTGGCAGCCTGTGTAAAAGGCAGCATTTGTCCCCCAGACTGAAAACATGGATGTGTGTTAATGAAATAATGCTGTGTTCTGACTGTTTAAATAGCTTTCTGTAAATTTTATACCAGGCACCTGGAGAGGTTCCTATTACTTGATTTTTCTTGCACTTTGGACAGAAAATTTCCATCCTCAGTTCTAATTTAATAGTGTAAAAGATGTTTTTTCCATGTTACTCATCTAATTTCCTCTATTAAACAGCTACATGGAAGACAGTCCAGAACATTAACTTCCATATGAAATTAAGGCTTGCTGTTTATTTTCAAACCAATTAATAAGGGGGCATCTGGGACTGACTGAATCTTATCACCTCCACTCAGCTGGTTCCCAATGCTTCACACATTTTTCAAGGATCACTGTTCATGCTCGTTATGGCTCCGTTTTCAACACCACTGTTCTTACCACCTACAGGCCCATCTCAAAACAAACAGGACAATAGAAAAAGGATATTTTATCCACACACAAGCACACATGTACCAAGGACTTGAAAACATCTGGATCACCAACAGCCAGAATTACCTGAAATAAAATCCTAACAGAAGTCTTAATGGAACACTCAAACCTGGTTAATCCAAAACACTTTGCAAACTATTTTTATTCAAATTAAAAAGACACAGGTAAACAAAGTGATGGTACATACATGTTATAAACCTGGTTAGCAGCTCAGCCTTCAGGAATACAAGATCTAATGAAAAGCCAAGCATGGATAAACCAGGTACAAAAACATATGCTGAAAAAAAGTCACCAACATCAACGTTTTGAATTTTTACACAAACAGTAAATTTTCTCATGGAAGGGAAGGACTGAGGAAGAGAACAAATAATTATTAGTTGTCTCCAACTGGTTTATGAAAATACCTGTCCTAGTTTTATCTATTTTCCACTCTCACAGAAGCCAACCATTGCCCACACATCCTTTTATTTTAATATGAAAGTTTTGCTTACGCTAGTACAATGAACGGCAGTGAAAAACAGATGAGGGGCTCAAACACCCACAAAGAGAGAAAAAAGACAGATAGACATGTCTTTTTTTTTTTGTTAAACCAGAGTGAGAAAAGTTTCTTTTGCTGGTTTTGAATTCTAGACTGTAGCCATTATATCCTAAATTTCACTGCAATCAACTGAAATGCCTCCAGTTTAGAGAGAAAGGAGTTTGAAATAAATAAGGCTTAAAATAATTGATCAGGGCCAGCCCAGTGGCTTAGTGGTAGTGCTCTGCACTGCCTTGAGGGAGGAGCCAGGTTTTGTTTGCACTTCCAATCTCTTGCTCCTGGGCCAAAAAGAGCAATGAAAGGAGGGATTCAGCTGCTCAGCAGGAGAGAGCCAGTGCTGCACATCTGCTCATCACTGACCTTCAGATAAATTAAGCATCTGAGTTATACAGGCTCCAAAGGGAGTCCCATCCAGTCCTCAAAAGAAAATAAATAAAACAATAATTTAATTAAAATTCATCCCAGGTTCTTTGGTGTAATTTTTGTTAATGCTGAGAAGTAGGAGAATCTGGTGGTATATTAGTACAATCCATGATAGTTCCAAATGCTCAAAAACTAGGATTTTGCTGCCTGATTCACTTCAACATCCCATCTTCGTGGCTAAAAACTGCAAAACCTATGGTAACTTAAACACATTTTATAGGGGTGGTCTAAGACTATTCAATTTCTACTTTATTAAATAAAATTGGTAATTTACAAAGGCCAGTAAAGAATTTCTGTACCATGGGTCTGCTACTTGTAGAGTTCAAAACTGTAATTTCCCTCTATGTTGTTTTTCTCCATTTCCTTCACATTCATTGCACATCTGACCTAAACTGTCTTTAAGTGCCTATTTGTAATTACCTGGGGTATTTTGTGCAATGACTGGAGGATTGCAATAGGAGAGGGAGAGGAATTGGCCAGTAAAACTAAATCACAGTTTATACCTGCAAGTGTCACTTCCCTCATGAATATTAATTACATCAGCAGAACAAACCCCAAGATATCCAGTATTTGAAGGAAAATATTTAATTTAACCTTCTGCCAAATATACTGAAATGAAAATGTTCTGTACTAATAGATTTTAGAACTCATTTCCACATGATGAACATCCCTAGCATAAATGAAGTGTATCAGTAAATCAGTTCATTTGGGCTGAGTTGCAGTGCCCATATTCCTGCTGACTTTTCACAAATTCACAGAGCTTTCTCAGTTACTTAAAGCAATCCAAAAGTATTAATTCTTTATCCAAAATCAAATAAATGAAAGGATTTACCTCTAAACAAATAACTTTGTAGTCCAAAAGGTTGGTTAGTTACGAGGACAGGTAAGTTTTTAGCAGAAGGCAGCCACAACCTTGAAATTTGGCAAGAAGAGTTGATATCTACTGTACTTAGATAAAAAAACAAACAAACAAACAAAAAAAAAACCCCAAAAAACCCCAACAACCCAAACTCTTTGAAGGCTGCAATGCAAGTAACTCTATTTCTCCAATGTAGTGGGTATGCTGCCCTTACACATACCACACCACACAGCAGTATTTTACTTTCAAGTTAACTTAAGCATCAAATTTCACTCAAATTTGCATTGCAAAACTTTCACTAAGGTTAATGAATACACTTAAAGAAAGCATATAAAAATGTCTTACAATGCCCAATCATGAACAGAGTACGTGTGAATTTAAAAAAAAATCACATTACTTCACTAACAGAACAACTTCACTTTTCTCCCCTAACTTACCTTCCAAGACCTGGGCTGGTTCTGAGGTCTGTGAGCCTCTTCCCTCACAGACAGAATCTCTCAGGGAAGGAGCTTCCCTGTCTCACTGCTGGGGGCTGGGGACATCGCAGAACCCCCAGCACAGGACATGGCAGATGAAACACTTCCCATCTAAGGGCCTGCCAGCACAGGGACTGTGTTACTGATTTAGGATCACAATGGCCTTGGCTACACACTTAAATAACTGGACAACTTGAGCAGTTGAGACAGCCTTGTCCCGTCCATACCAGCACTTCCAGGGCTGCTGGGGCCCACTCAGCCACCTCAGTGTTGACTTGGAATGCCAATCTTCCTTAGTGCCAAAGCACATCTTACCTTTAGCTTCTTTTAAGAGATCCTCCCTGTTCACACCCGAGCAGTTCTGCCCAAAGTGGCCAGCACACACAAGCACAGGTACACACATTCTCATAGGATGTAAACTATGACTAATTCACATTCCACTGTATCAATCTGTAAATTGTTTTCCTTTTTTTTTTTTAATATAAAAACAATGGCATCAGATTCTCAGCAATAAAGTATAAGAAAGGTGAATCCTTGACTACACTTAACCAATTATGAAATCGCCTTTCAAACAAAGGAAACATATGCAAAAAATCTGTGTATTTGATAAAGTCAACTTAATATAACAAAAAGTGAAATATGCTTATTAAAAGTGTCCTTATATAAAAACGGTCTTGCAATGTACAGTAAAATGCAATACAAATTATTGTTGGTTATCTCTTCCCACCCAGTAACCACACCAGCTATTGTCCCATGACCTCCTGGAGCAGGAGTGCTGCTGTGCCTACACGTTCTCCAGGTTGTAGGCCTGGCGGATGTTCAGGGTGTCGCGCAGCATCAGGTCCCGCAGGCGCCACAGCGCATCAGCCATGGTGGTGTGAGCCCCTTTGCTCTTCAACCAGTGCGAGGGCAGGCGGCTCTCCTGCTCCTTGGACAAGTGCACATCTCGTCTCCGTGCTGCAACATCCAAGAAATGCTCCCATTACCTACTGGTTTTTTCTAGAGAAAGGCAAATATAACTCTGCAATATCAGATACTCTACTTTTGCTCGTAGTATTAAAGCCCATACCATTAATTTTTAGGTTTATACAACACTGGTGGAATTGGCCTGTGGATAACATATCTATTCTCAGTCTGCTGATTTGTCTTTAGGAATTAATTGCATGGATATATTTTAATAAGCAAGCAGGAGGTTTATTTCATGTTTTCTATAAAAGCAAAAAGAATGGGTTACAAGGAACCCAAAGCCTTACCTGCAAGGGTCTGGTCCCACTTGCTGATACTGTTTGACTCAGCACTGAGCCCCTCAATGTATTTCAGGTAGGCTTCAGAATGGAGGAGCCTCTGTGTCTTTGGTGGAGGGGAGACAAACATGGGGGTGCTGGGCTGCTGCATGACGGGCTGGCTGGCGGGGCTCTGCCCCGGGTACGGCGGCGGCGCCTGCTGGCCCGGCGGGCCCAGCATCCCCATCTGAAACACAAAGCCAGCCAGGGGTCACACCCCACAGGTCACACGGAGGGGACTGCAGGGAACACTCCCAGCCCCAGGGCATCCTCATGCAATGGAGTTTCAGCTGAGGTTATGTGCAAAAACCTGAGAAGACTTCCCTGGAGATGCACACTTTGGCGGGGAGATGCATCGAGAAAGGAGATGCAAACCAACCATTCATACTCAACAGATACTGTTCTTATTTCTGATCTACGTAAATATGCTCTGGTTATCATCACCTTATCTCTTCTCTCCTAACCTGAATTCCACCTTTTATCTCCTTTATATTTAATGTTTTCTCCAATTTGATCTGAAATACTGTGGTCTGTGAAGTACAAAATTTAACTCTAAAACATCTAATCCAAACTGACACAGATCCTTGGACAACTTTCCACAGAACACTGTCTGGCAAAAATCTCAGGCAGGAAAATTCCCAGTCATACAGAATTCCTACCACTGTGATTAACCATAACTACTTAGAACTCTTAGCACAGACATCCTGTGGTCTGGAATAACTCAACATCATGACAGCAATACTTCACCACTTAATTTCTGGTACTCACAGAGTCACAGAATGGTTTGGGTTGAAAGACGCCTTAAAGCTCATCTCATTCCAACCCCTTGCCATGTGCAGAGACACCTTCCACTAGACCAGGTTACTCCAAGCCCCATCCAACCTGGCCTTGAACAACTCAAGGGGTGGGGCAGCCACAGCTTCTCTGGGCAAACTGTGCCAGTGCCTCTGAAAAAATAACTTCCTCCCAGCATCTAACCTAAACTTCTCCTCTAAGTTTCAAACCATCCTACCTCATCCTACCACTATCTACCTGTGCATAGCAAAACTCCCTCCTTTCTTTACACCATCAAGCCAAAAACACATTTCTCTTTATGAGGTAAAAATTTAGTCAGCAAAATTGGAAATGTTCTGAACAGTTAATCCGCATTTATCACTGAGAAGAAACATTAGATCATCACAATTTCCCAAATTCACAAATTCTGAATGGCCAGTGAGCATTTGCTCCATCAGTTTGTGAAATATGAATTTTTTTTTACCTATTCATCAACAGCTGATAAAATAGGCAGCATCCTCTCTCTGTCACAAAGCACACAAAACCTAAATTATCACCAGTTTCACAGTATGTTGAAATGACACAGTTTAGTGAAAACTAAGACAAAAGAGTGCCTCGTTTATACTGAAGTTACCTCACTCGACAAACCTCTTGAGTGTTACAACAATTCAACCATCAAATGTAGATATACTCTCTGAGTGTGAGATATTAACTGGTTCTAAACACATCAGAATATTTCATTTCTGCTCTCCCTGGGAAAGTCTCTGCATGCCTATATGTCTGAACTAGGATGTTGTTCAAATGCTGATTCTGAGCCTTAGAGCCTCATAAATAATGCAAAAATGACTCACCTGCTGTCCAAAAGGACTTGCTCCTGGCGCTGGAGTGCCTACCATAGGGGACACATTTTGGCCTATAACACCTATATTCCAAAATATAAAATAATTAGTCTTACTTCAGAGCAGTGACAAATATCTCTTTGGTCTTCTATAGTATGAATTTATACTTTGATATCACTGCTCACCATTATTTTAAGTAGATGTACAACATTCAAATATCCCTCTCGCCCCCAATAAAAAACTTCACAAGTTTCTGAATGAAAAAAAAATTTACAAAAAGCCAACACAACCAAACACTGATATGTGGCCTGTTTAATTATTCTAAATAGAGAAATGCAAAGAGAATAGGTTTGGATTTTCAGATTTTTTTCATGTTACTTAGTGATTCTCTGACTGCATCTTTTCATTTATAATATACACTTTTGGCTTGACAGGATCTTCCTGAAGTCCTTTCCTTTAAGAAAGGAAATGCTAATCTGCTTTAGCAACACTTCACACTTCCTTGTGTTCAGTTTTGTAAAATATGTTCACAGCAGGATGAAATTCAAGCCTTCCCACAAGTTCTGTCAGATCTCACTAATAAAAAATGCAACTTGCAGGTTAAGCTTCAATAGCCTTAAATAGAGAACAATGAATATTTGTAATCAATGTCAAAAAAATAAAAGCTGTTTTTCTCAAGTGTGTTTTTCATATTGGGACTTCTCCCTACTGCACAGAGTACAGCACAACTGTGTCAGTCTTACATACAAAAATGTACAGAAATAAATGAGAGTTATGCAGTTTCTGACATTTTACATACAGATGCTCAGGTCTTAAAAAAAAGCAAGTTATGTGTGCTGCTGCTTTTCCTTCTGTTGGTGCCACTTGTGTTCATTCACTGGAAAAGCTGCAGACTAACTGTGCTCTTCCTGAGGGTTTAATTGACATGAATTAAATGCATGATTTCTGTATCAGTGATCAAAGGATGTGCTATTGGGCTTCACTCACTAAATTGTTTTTCAAATGCACTTTCCATTTGATCACAGCTCCCATTTTAAATGCATCTGTACCAAGAGCATGTCAGAAGTCGGGAAAAACATTGGTAACACAATCTGTGGAATTATTTTTAGTCTTAAGGGAAGGGCTCTAGAGGAGGGCACCCTCTCCATCCCCAGCATCAGAGCACGGCTTCGCCCTTAGCCTGCTGTGCCCAGCTCAGCACCACTTCAGTGTGGTCCTCCACTCCCAGACATTGTTTCTTGGCTAATCCACATCCTGTCAGTTTTAAACACAAACATCCAGCCCACCACAGTGGGAACAGCCCTCCAGAGGGATGCACTGTCCTGGATTCACCTCCCACACGTTTGGCTGATGTGTGCCAAGTGTCACTGCACAGCTGCTGTCCTGCTCCCTCTAGGTGCCATCGCAGGGAATCGTTCACTCCAGCCAAGCTGCACGTGGAACGCTGATGGATTTCATAAACACCAGGCAAGCAAACAAAAACTCCCCAACTCAAATAATTTATGTACAGATAAAATTCTTAACAGAGCTTCTGATAAATACAGTTGCAAGGGGATAGGGAGAGGCAGATGAGACCATTTGGTCCACAGCTTGTTTACTGCTGAACAGAGGGATGGCACATCTTTTTCACAGGCACATGAGTTATCAGAGGTAAAAAATGAATCAGCAGGAAACAGGATCAGAGGGCAGATGAGCGTTTTACCCCTTAACTGCGACACGTCAATGGCATTAACATTTTACCAATGTTTCATTTAAGCCTCACTTTTCATCAAAAATGAGGCAAAAATACAGCAAATGCAGTGGAAACGCTCTCAAAAATCAATTCCAAATTTGGCCACAGAGCATACTGAATTCATCTTGTCCCTACATGTTCCCAGTCGGTGTTCTATCAGCAAGCTTTAATCTGAACACTGTTTTACAGTAACATATCAGTTCCCCAGTGGCCAAGGAGTCTTACATGACCAGGCTCATTTCAGTGCAGTCTGACATTAAAACACTGAAAAAGACTGGTAAGGAACAAGAACTATAAATTTCATTTATAAGCCCGCTTCAAATAACAAAAAGATGGGTGTAGAGATGCTGTTCAAATGACATAAGGATATGAACAGGTTGATTTCAGCTTTCCACACCTCTGATAAACTCAAGCACAATCATCAAGGGCTTTTTGGCTGGAGCAAAACTCCTGCTGGAGCAGCACCACATTTCTCCAGTACCCTTTCCCTGAGGGCTTACTGGACATACTTTTGTGTCAGTGTTTTGCACATCCCTGATATTCAGCAGTGCTGCTGCTCACAAACCAAAGCCACGACCAGAACAAGCTGCAGAGAACTCCTGTAACAATGGGTTAAACCAAGTACATGACAATGAAATAAAGAGGGAATGAGGATGAGGTTCTTACCGGGTGGTGGGATGCCTGGGATGCCTGGCATACCTGGCGGGAGTTGGTGGGGTGGGGGCACCCCTGGGTGAAGTGGCTGCATGCTGCCCATGCTAACAATGCCATCAACTGGGCCCTGCAAAGGTGGCAGCACCGGTGGATAGCCACTTATCATGCCTTGAAGGACACAACAAATTTCAAACATGCATCAATAACATGCAATATGGTCTACACAGTATGCACAGACATGCACTACCCACACACACACACACACACACACACACAAAAAGCATCTTTAGTACAGCAAGACAATACTACAATTAGTATCTTGCAAAAGAAAAAAAAAGAGAGAACAAAAACTAAAAGCTGTAAATATGAAACACTTTTGATGAATTAGTATTTAGTGTATTCGTATGTTTCTCATGGGGCAATAAGTGTTGAATAATCAGATATGTTAACACAAGGAATAAATTCAGCCACAATTAAATGTTACTAATGCAAGCAGTTTTAATACAGCTTAAAGCTCTGCCATCTGCATACAGATTACAAACAACACTGACTGGCCAGCCCCACAGACAGCCCTGCTCTGAGGCCACAAAAATAAAGCCCCAGACATTTTCCCGCAGTACACATGCAAAACTGATGCACAGAAGCCCTACAACATTCACATACTTGAAACTAATGGCAGGGATGGGTGATTTTTATTAAACCATCTCCAGTATGAACTAAGGCAGTAACACAAATTTTACACTTGGGTTTAAAGTGCTGAGCTGCACTAACTTACGCTCATGGCATTAGATTGAAGTGAAAGGGCTTGAAAGGAGCACCTGCAGTCCCTCACAGAATTTCACTATCCATGTCTGCAAGGTGTCTTTAGAGGAAAATCAGTGACACTGCAAGCACTGTATTGTGCTGCTGCTCAAAAATTTAGTTTTCTGTATGTGAGGGAAGAAAATTGAGAGCTTTGTCTGGCTTTGGCTAAGATTTTCTGCTATCCATATAGTGAACCTACACATTATAACTGCACTATGCTTGTTAGGCCCTGGAATGTTTAATTTAAATGGATGCATTGCCAGGTAAGCAAGGAAAGGGGTTGGAAAGACAATGAAAAGATGACAGAGGACAGAAACAGGTCTAGAGAGATGAAGTAAGTTAGAAATGCAGATTTGCTGGGGCTTCTATAGTCTGCTCCAAGAAACCACCAAGTCTTTGCCACACTCCCTGTAATTCACAAAAGGAACTTTCAGAACAGAGATTTCTGCAACAAGACTGGCCAAAAACTCTCATCAGTTCTGACAGAGAACAAAGCTGTCACAAGCTCGGGGTCTAAAAAGGAGGAGCAGCTCCAAAATAAAAGCTAAACCTGTTACTTCCTCAGGATGTTACAGAAACGAGAAACCTCCAATACCAAAAGCTTTACATGGAGAAAACACCAAGAAAATAAAGAACTTATCTCCCTTGAGCCTTCATTTTCCACAGGGCATCTAGACTGACACATGAAATATGCTGTCTGTATCTATTTCAAATATCTGGAACCTTATCTGTACATCTTTATTACAGGGATGGAAATGGAAACGGGAAAAGAAACATAACAAACGCCTCCTTGGCATAAAGAGCTTTCACACTGTAGCTACTGCCTGGTACTTGCAGTGCACCCCGAGCTGCTGACACATCTTCAGTGCAGTTAATGCACTTCTGAAGCTTTAAAACAAACAAAAAACCCTCCAAGGAATCAAACCTGTATCTATCAATCATGGAAGCTTAGTTCTACATTTTCAATTAAAATACTCAACAACTGGACAATAAAGGTGCCATCAAAACTCCATGAGAAATCAGTTCTTGTAGATCATTCCAAGTAAGAGCAGCCATTTTCTTACCCCATGTAAGAATTGCAAACTTTTATTTTAAACTAGCAAATATGGCCAAACTATTTCCAGCTCCCACAGCTGTGATTTAGGATGTCTTTGAAATTACTTGTTCTCCTGTTTTTTATAACAATGTAAGTTTAAGCAAACTTTAACAATACCTAAATGTAGAAGACGCTAAAGTGCTGCACACTAAGAGAAACACATCTCAGAAGGCTTCCAGAATTCCTGGCCCCATGGGCCATAAAGAAGTTCTGTGATGGAAAAGCTCTCTGAACTAAAGAAAATCAGTCCAAGGATGGAGGAGGATGTGAAAGAGGTCCAAACAGAACAAGATACTTCCAAGTAGGACTTGTGACAAAAGATGAAAGACTGTTTTTCAAATGGGCCACAAAAGTAGAAAGAGTTCAAAAGGATCTGCTCCATCACCTATTTCAAGGAAGTACTTCCCAAAGCCAAAGTGAAGAGCTTTAAATGTTGATCTGCTTCAATAAGACAATGGCCTGAAACAGAGGTTTGCTGTCACAGGAAATAAGGTAGCCTGTGTAGTTGGCAGAATGCACATTTTTGGGGAAGTTTTAAGGAAGAGTAAACAGCAAGTATTACTGCCATCAACACCTGCCTCCAAAAATTGGAAAAGTGATTCAGTGCCAAAAAACCCAAGAACCAAGCTCAGAAAACAACCACAAGAGGATGGTATTTCTATATATTCTAGACTGAAGTAAATAATTCATGAAAGAGATCAGCACTGAGAAACTCTTTTTTCCCCCCTCCTTTTTCTTAATATATGCACAGATAAGTGTACACATACACACACGAACATACACCAACTGCAAACAGTTCAGAGGGAAATTACCACGAACAGAGTGAAAAAAAGCCAAAAGAAAAATGCAACTCAGTGTAAACAAATGCTTTGTAACCTGGAGATCATGAACAACTAAGGAATGTGCCTTCAGTTAAACATCCATGCAGCCTATTTACTAAAAGGGGTTTAGAGATCGTGATGAAAAACACTTCAGGCTGTCAGCTTGGAATAAGGCCACAGCCTGTGAGATGAGAAAGAAAAAGAAAAATGACAAAAGGATAAATGGAATAATTGGAATGTCTTAAGGGAAAGTTAAAAAGACCCCGAAACTCAAATCAAAAACCCTTCAAATACTCATTTTATCTACTTGGCACTATTTTGACCTTGACTGAAGCAATTTAATTCTTATTTTGATTAGAAACTGGGGAAGGAAAACAACCTATCCGGTCACACCTAATTAATTTTCTCACCCATGTATGGCTGATTTCCATACAAGAATCTTCAGTGGACTACATTGTCTTCAGATCTGATCCTGAAAATACTTACTCCGAGCATACTCCCTATGAAATCAAGCCGGATTACAACTGGTAACGAGCTCAACACCCAGCAACAGGGACCTCGTGGAAGAGTTCTCCAAGCTCAGTTCTATTCTGAAAAATAACCTGATAAAACCAGCAATGTTGTCATTTTGTCTTTGTTTCTGCAACGGCTCTAGATCCTGGTCTGCTCTGCTTACCAGTGCCTAAGAAGCAATTCTACAAAGCTTTTGCTTGGATTTAAAATCTGGGTTAGACTCTGTTTGCCTTTCACCTCCCTGACAAACCCCCAACAATTTCCCTCCTGCTTTAGCACTGCCACAGATGCTGCATGCACTAGAAGACTATTTGGCTGCTGCCCTCCTGCCACAGCAGGGCTAAAGGTGAACTCTGCAAGGCAGAGTGAATAAACACGACTGCACACTACCAGAACAGGAGCACTGCACGAGGAGGACCCTGCTTCCCTGCATTTTCCACAGGCTATTCTCCACTGGAGCAAGTAACGCTGGGCACCAGGCCACCGCTGCACTAGGCACGTTCATCATGAAGAAGGACTGAAGAGTTTGAGCTTTTGCTTCCAACGTGACCCAAGAGAGTGTTCAGAGTTATGAAGGGGGTTGATAAAGTGGATGAGGAAAAAATGGTCATAGCTCCTACGTTTTACCTGCAACGGGTGTCAACTGCTGATTGAGCATTCCCATTGGTGTTGGTGGCGGCACCACCCCCATAAGAGCCCCGACAGGAGTGCCTGCCCGGGGGGAGGAATTCTGCTGCTGTGCTGCTCGCTCTCTCTCCTGCTGCTCAGCAACTTTAGCTGCCCGCTCTGTAAAAGTATTTTAGATTTTCAGTTCTGTTTTGTAACCCAGAATTTCAAAATATTATCTGTTCATTAAAAAGGACTAGTCAGACACTGGCATAGTTTAGTCAAATATAAAGTAGAACAGATGAATCTTTTTTATACAGCATATGATTTGATTTCATGTGGCTGCAGCTAAGACTTTTAGAGAACCTTTCATGAAAAATATTCCACAAAGTTTTATCTCTTTCTAAAAAAAATAAATAACTAAAATAAATAATAAAATAAAATTTTTTTTAAAAATTAAAAGAACAAATTTGATGATAATAACACCAGTGTTACCAACATGAAGCAGCAGTCCAGCACTAGGCTTGGTCTGCACTAGGACATGGCACAACATTCCCTGCTTTGACACCACTGGCTCAGCCAAACCAGCTGCAGCCAAGAACAGCAGCTCTTGGTTCAGACCTCTACCAGCTGCTGTGGGAACTGAAGCCCCACTGTCAGATGTGCCCTAAAGAATGCTGCAAAGAGCAGACAGCAGTGCCAGCTGGTGGCATGGCCATTTGCGGGCTCCCCTTATATCTTACTACTGATGCAGCTGAAAAGTGGTGGCAAAAGCGGGGAGCATTTGTAAAGTTTCCCTAGTGCAGATTGCTCCTTAGCTTTTGGAACGTAACAAGCAGCAGTTTGATAAACCAAAAATATTTTTCTCTGCTTCTTTCTGTCACTTCCCCGTTTGGTCCCTTAGGAGTTATTTTTTTTTTCTGAAGATGTCTAACTCACATTGTGCTGCTCACTGGAGGTCATGTGTGTCCTTTGTACGATGAATCTGGTCATTATCTCAATCAAGTCTCTCACTGTGACTGCAAGAACAAAAGATCTACTGCAGGGTAATCTGACCAGAGGACAATTTTATATTAAGGGAAGGGCAAAGGGTCATGGGAAGAAGAAAGAAAAAAAACCAAAAGCCAAGCAAACAAAAAGGAGAAATACTGAATGCCCACTCCAGGTGCTTCAGGGGCATGCAAGTTCCTTCTTTGTTCACTCTGAACGCTGTGTCTGACTGGCACAATGAGGAATAAGGAAGAATATATGGATGCAGGATACATCTCCAGCAATTTTTAATAACAACAGTGAATGCAGGGCTATGAGTTATCTTGCAGTTGGTGAAAGATGGAAACTGCCACTAAACCAGAAACCAAGGTCCTCTGTCAAACAACGGCTGAGAAGAAGTTCATAAAGGAGATTAAGTTATGCATCCTGCCAGTGTTACTCACTTCCTCTAGGACATGACTTTGAATATCTATCACACTTTGGACTCCTCTCGAACCTGTTTATGCAGCTTCTAGCACTATTTCCATATACTCAAAGAACAGTTTCATTTCCAAAGGCATTTCCTTCCTTCTTCCCACTTCTGCAATTTCAGGGAGTGATGACGACGCAGAGAAACTCCTACATTTAATACAGGCAACTCAGATGCAGTTGAGCACAAAATACACAAGATATTTAAAGGTAGATCCTGAAGTAGAAAAATAAGAAAATCCTCTCCAGAGCACAGCAAGCACTTCGAGAAAAGATGAAGCAGTTGTTCTGACTCTCACCTACTTTTGGCCAGCTAAAAAACAAAAAATGGTCAGACAAAAGCAAAAGAGACACTCTGATGAATGAGAAATTACTGGTAAGTGTTCAGCTTTATCAGACTTCAGAGTGCTGAGGTTTGAAGAAGGACCTGACACAGGACAGTACTCAAGTTTTACCTAGCCCCTATCCATGCCCTGACTGCCAAGGAAGTAACAAATGGAGTAACACTGCCAAAGGGAACTGGAGGAGGTATCTGAAAGTTCAGCCTAAAGCATTCACCCTAATACTCAATAATAAACCCAAATCACACAGGCCAGAACTCAAGATCATTTAAACATTTCCAACGTATCTCAAGAGACAGGAAGGAGACCTGCTTTGAACTGAGTTTTTCCTTACAACAGGCCTTTCCCTCAATCCCTTCTACTTTATTTTATTTAGCCATGCAGGCACTTCCAACACTACCTCTTTTTTATTCAACTACTGCTAAAAAAACCAACTAAAACCATGCACATAAACCAAACAAAATTTTCAGTGGATCAAAATGGATCTAAAATGTAAACCACTTTTCATCAGAAAATGGAAGGGCCTTTTTAACTGAGGTGTCAAATCATGCCCACTCTCTGCTCCTGGCTCACATCCACACCAGGGAACAACACGAATTTTGACTCTTCACAGGGGAAGGAGTGGAGTTTCTCTCCTTTCACACACCATAAGCAAACACAGTTTGGACACTCTGTTACCCCATCCCAACCCCTCAAAACAAAGTAAAAGTAAGTCTAGTTCAGGACAGACACCAAGCCAGGGAAACTGAAGCTCGAACCCCAAAAGCTTTGGAAAATTTTAATTGAGAGGAAGATTAAAATGGAAGCACACAGACAATCATTAACATGGTGGACAAACAGAGCCTTCCTGCAGAAGTGCAGGACTTTAAGCTGCTCTAAGCAAGGAAGCAGTGACATGCCAGCCATCCTCCTGCTGAAGGATGAGGCTGTGAGGAGGGATCTCCCAATAAAAAGATCACACATGCTCCTAGAAGGGTGTAAAAGGAAACAACTACAGAACAAAGTAAGGCTTCAGCAGTCTCACAAAGAAAGTGAGTTAGTTTCCCTTCGCAGCATTTGCAAAGCAAACTTGCCCAGAGCAAAGGGTGCTATGTTACCCTCCAGAGCTGCAAAGAGGTGCTACTGAAAATTCAGAAAGGACTGTGGTGGCTCAGAGTGGACAGTGACAGCATGCAAGCTTTCAGCCTCAAGATCAAAGCTGCCTTTAAATTATAAGTGTGCAGAAAACCTATGAAATCTCATTTTCAGAGTTATAACTTAATTAGGCCATAACTTTCCAGGATGTTGAAATGTTCCTATCCAAAGGAGCATTTTCCTTCAATAATGTTGCATCAATACACTAGTTAATAGTGTTGACATGCTATTAACTAGAGAAGTAACCATGGATGCTAAGTCCATGTATTTTGTTTGGGTAAGGGCTGCCTGTTAAAGATCAGCTGTTATTTTATTTTAATCAAATAAAAGTTAAAGAATAGTGACTATTTATTAGAAGGGAGGGAAGAAATGGAAGGAAAGGAGGGAGGCAAAGAAAGGAAAGAAGGGAAGGAATTGAGGAAAAGAAGGGAGGAAAGGGACAAGAGATAGGTCTAAATTATCTAATGATTATGAAATATTCCTAGGCTTACTTCAGGATATGAAATCTCTCAACAAAATCAGTTACAAGAGTTGATTAATACTGTACTGAACAATAGGTCATATTTACAGTACAGTACAAAGCCTCTTAGGACTCTAAGGACTGTTAATAATGAACTTTTCCCCACTCCCCTATAAGCCTTTCTTACCTGCTGCTACAGCTCTCAAGTGCTTCTTGTCCAAAATACCTCTCAGTCCCTCTTTAACAAAACATTGACAAAATATTTTTCCAACTCACTTCTAGCCCAGGAGCTCCATACCCCTTTACTTCTAATTTGTGCCCATTTTCTTGGTTTTTGCTAATTTGGTTCTTTTTGGCAAAGACATTTAAATTATCATTTGTGCTCTACATAACTGAAATATGCTCTTTGCTCCTCTTCAGCCATCTCTCAATATGAATTTCTCTTTAAGGTATGTCCAGAACACAAACATAAATATTTTCTTTTATTAAATCTGTCACCTGAACAACAGAAAGTGTTGAGAAAGAAAAAAGGCAGAAAAGAGTTTAGCATCTCAGTTTTTACTTACCTTCATATTCTGCTTTCTTTGTTGCTTCCAAGTTTCTCCATTCAGTTCCTACAAGTCTGCTGAGCTCTCCAAAGGAGTAGTCTGGGTGCTGAGCTTTAATCACAGCTCTCATCTCACTGCTAAACAAGATGTACCCACTCATGTTGATCTTCCTTTTTGATCCCTCCTTCTTGGTGCTGCCCTTAACAGACTTGGGAGTGGACTGTGAGAAAAAGCAGTTATAACCACAAGTGTACAAAAGAGAACAAAAGGAATTGTGTTATGTCACAGATTTCATCCATTGAGCTGTTCAGAGACGTTGCCAACACAAGTTGACTAAAATATTTTATTTGCCACCACACATTTTAGGAAAATGCTTCCCCACTTCCTCCTTGGCCTTTGCAATCCCTACGCTCCCTCATTCCACCTTCTAAATGTTATTTTGCCTGCTAGATCTTCCTTTCTCTCTAGTGTTCACTTCTCACTACATAAGCAGCCATTTCTCCCTGAAAAACCAAAGCCCAGTGTTCTTGATCACTGTTTACCTGCACCACATATTCATATCATGTTCTTATGTTGCTGAGTAACAAAAATTCTGCTCCTTCATAGTATGGATGGACCTGGTGAGAGCTCCTTGATGTTTCCAGTCACCAAAAAATTAACCTGTTCTGAAATCTCTATATTGAGATACCACAGCTGGAGCCCCTTTTTGAAGGCCCTTCCACCTATATTTGTCACAGGAGACCATAATTCATCCATACTCTGACCAATAAGACCCATAAATGTATTATCACATCAAAATCCTCTGAAGGCCTTTCTCATCCCCAAACATTACAAAACTGTCACATCTTGAAAAGTGTCATTGTTTCCAAGTACCTGTTGGAGGCTAAAAAGGAAACAAAAATATATTCATGTGTTGCCTTCCTCTCCTGAAATTCTGACCATGTCACTGACTCCTACTACTTGGTGCTTTGATCCCACAGCTCAACACTCTCCTCCCAGTTAAAAGCAAAGTTTTACTAATACCAAGATGCTTTAAAAGTCTTGCTTACCAATTTAAGCAAGATGAACTGAGGCCCAGTTAATTGTGATTCTAAATTGTACTAACTTGCAATCCACCCTTGAAGTTTTCATTATGAACCTAAAGACAACTTGTCTGGAGGAAAACTCCCCACAGGGTTTGGGATGATACACAGGGCAGATACAATTCCACCCTGGCTTCTCAGGCAAGCCCACACTGGCAGATGGAGAGTTCTCAAACCAAAAAGAGGGAAATCTAATTATATATTTGATCTCTGATACATAGCAAATAGAGAGCTACAAGTTTACCAGCTGTTTTAGCCTATATAGTTCTCACAACAGCTTTGATAACAGCAATCTAACGTAAAAGCCTTCCCACCAATCTGGAAGGCCAAACGGGACTTGGAGAAATTATAAGAATTCCAAATTTGGTTCTTGAATTCTCTGTTCTTTTCCATCTCACATACACACATTTTTAAATGAACAGTCTTTTCCACTGGAGCCAGATAATTACATATATACTTTCAGACTTGTTAAAATAAGAAATCAAAGAATGAAGCTACACATCTTTTTTTTTAAGCACTTTTGACTCAATTCACAGCAAAAGCAGCAGGAAAGCATCACCCATCTATCTGCTAAGCCCCACAATACCACATATTCTCTTCTCTTGTCTCCTCTAGTACTTAGATGAAATAAGAGCTTCTTTGTTGGCAGAAGAAAAAGAAAAGTTTAAAAGTTCTGGTGTTTAATAGTTGTTAGATAAAATTCCACTTCTATCAGAATACTCTCCAAGAATTTTCAAGCTGCTTATAATATTCAGCATGTTAAACAAGAGCAGTGAGCAACCTTGCAAGGGAAAATGCATTTGGTGGTTGCCCACAGGGCAACATCACACTCAAACCAGGCAAAAGCTTTCAACTTTAGCAACTTAAAACATCCAAAGACATTTCTACCCTGGGGCTACATCCTTTCAAAGTAATGCAGCAGAAATCCACACTGCTGGTCACCAAAGTGCCTGAAACTCCCTCCTGCTCCCAGCAGATCATTCCAGTTGCCTCTTTAAGACTGGCATTAGCTTAGATGTGGGAGTGTGGTAACACAGATAAAGGGTTGAATCCAGTTGCAAACCAACTTTTTTGGTTAGTTAAATTTCCAACTAAAGCAGTTTCTCAATCTGCTTCCACACTCGGTTACACAAATTCCAGGGCTTGTGTAAGAAAATTTGTATTTTAATTTAATATAAAGGCCTGATACTTCTGAACAAGTGTCACAGAAAATCTCATTATTAGAAACAGAACCAATACATAAAAATGTATCCTGGGTTTTCTTCAGCTGAATTACTTCCTTTAAAAATATTTTAATGGAATGAAACACTATCACCTGGATATCATATTGGACATGCCAATACTGTTTTGTGTCATTCACTCCATATACTTGTAAAATTCAGTATAAATCCTTTGTTTGTATAGGGTAAAATGTGACTTTCTTCATTTGGATTGGGAAAAGAATGTGGAATATAAAGGTTCAAGAGTTCCTGAAGGGAAATCCTTACCTGTGGTGGAGTATAAGGCATTATATCCAAATCACTGGCTAAGGGGGCCTGAAGCTGAGGCATAGAAGGTGTTTCAGTCATATCACCTTCCTCTTCTCCCATCTCTTCCATGTCCTCATCACCTCCTTCCAACTCAGCAAATTTTGCTTCCAGCTGCTGAATCTTCTTTTCCAGTAGAGGAGATGGCTCTTTCTGAGGAACTATGGGTTTTCTGGAAGGTGGAGGAGGAAGACAAAAAGCAGCTTAGAACAGATACCTTATAGGAGAAATAACTTGTTTTTGAAGAGAAAATCAACTTTTCTTAATTTCTGACTGAACAATATAGAAACAATGGTAACTTGAGATGTGCCTACGCTTGCTTTCAGAACTCTGAGCAGAACTAATTTTGTGTCTACGGTCAGTGTTTCATTTCAGTCACTTGTTAGAAGGATTTTTTATGAGTTAGAAGCGATTTCAATACAAGTACTTAATTTCTACAACAGAAAGCAGTTATCACCACAGCTTCCTTAGATTTCACATCTTACTTAAGTTTGAACTCAATATTTTTATTTTATTAATATGAATGTCCACCAAAAGATTTTCTTTACTCATAATGAGGACTTATGTATTTTCGCAATATCCAAGAGAATGTACCAATCTGATAAAGTAATGACTTGATGTCAGAGGAAGAAAAAGAAAACATCCATCAGTATGAAAACTATAAAAAAACTGATGCTATCTGGATTTCTTCCCAAGAGTGTGATTATCTGAAATTACACCTCTGACTTCTGTGAATGTCCTGGTTCAGGCTGGGATGGGGTTAATTCCCTGCACATCAGCCAAGAGGTGCCATGTTTTAGATCTGTGAGACAATATTGTGGATAACACATCCTGCTGTAAGTAGAACAGCTTAGCATCAAGGTTTTTCCTTTTCCCCACTCTGTGTCCCAGCAGGCTGGGGCTGGGCAATGATTAAGGAGGGTAGACAACCAGGACAGCTAAGCTAAACCAACAAAGGGGATGTTCCATACTCTGACACCATGCTCAGCAATAAAATATGGGGAGAAGGAGAGGACAAGAGTACATTCATCAGGGTTAGGGCATTTGTCTTTCCCAATAACCATTCCATGTGCCAAGGCCCTACTTTCCAGGAAACAGCTGAACATCTGCCTGCTGATGAAAAGTAGGGAATTAATTCCTTATCTTGCTCTGTTTGTGGCATGTAGCTTTGCTCTACTTTTCCAACTGTTTTTAACTTGAGCCAGTTTTTCTTCCTTCTGCCATTCAGATTCACTCCCCTATTTCACTGTGGGACAGTGACCAAAAGGCTGGGTGGGGGCTTAGCTGCCAGTCCACTGCAATCCAGGAGAGTGCTCAGGTGACTCCCTCATTCCCCTCACATTTTTACCTAAAATAGTATATTTCATCATCTACAACTTTGGCAGACAGTGAAAACCTCTTCAACCCCTTGAATTTCTTCATTTGTTTGTCACTTTCGTTGTAGCGGCTCTCGCAAAGAAAAACATCGTTTTCGGAGATTTCTGTTGGTCTGCAGGAGAGGAAGTCTTTGAATGACAGAACGACACACTTTCCTGCAGAAATGAAAGAGCTGGGTAAGAAAGCAGCCACACTTGCAGACTTTTTTTTAAAAGTGTGGAAAGTCCATTTTTTTGCCTGTCTTGTAAGTCTGGAAGATTCCTGGAATTTGGCACAACTACGGAAAATGCATCAATTGATATTGCAATCAAATAATGCCACTCATAAGAAACCCACAGTAACATAATGCAGCTTCTGGATTTTTTTTTTAAGAACTAGTAAACATACAAAATCACAAGCTCCCATGATCGCTGTCAGTTACTGCATTTATCACATCACCAAAACAAAGTACACAGCCATTATCTTCTGCAACAAATCAAATTTCAATCTCCTACTCCTTTCAACTTTCCAGGTAATTGTACTGGATTAATTAAATTGATATGCAAGAATAATGGAGTTTTCTCTTCTCTGGCTGTAAACAATGATCACTTTTATATCATACATGTAATTCTCTCATTGTAAGAAAGCTTCCTTATAATGAATTCTCACCACAGGTCCCACCAGCAGGAATGGATATTAGAAATTCACTGAATAATATCTCCTCCCTCCCTCAATGAAAAAGACATACTTTGAATCAAACCTACACATAGCCTTCTATCACTTCAGATTGTACAGGAAAAGAAGATGTACATCAGATTAAAGCTGTTAATAATTACCCAAAATGCAAGTCATGGGACAGGTCTCCTCCAAGTTACTCAAAAACACCTCCTTCTTGTAGAACATTTTAGTTGGCTCATGCTCAGTTTCTTCTGGATGTATAAAGATCGGACCAAAGAAATATGCAGCTCCATCTCGCACCCACATCTTCTCAATTCTGCACAGAAACCAAACCAGCAACATAAATGAAAGTCCATTTCTCTCAAATGAGGCAGTAGGATGTTCAGGAAGACCATCAGTGGAAAATGAATACACAACAGCCAATTCCAACTGTACAACTGGACCAGATTTTTATTAGGCAGCTAAAATTCCACCTCAATCTATCAAGATCTTGTAACGCTTATTCAATTTTTTTACCATCATCTTGCAACCAGCTCCTCTTTTATCCAAGTTATTTTTACAGCTGTAAACTTCAAACAGAGAAGCTGCTCCTACCTTCCTACTCGAGGCCGCACCAGCCCGTGTGATTTTATGAAGACACAGTCCCCAACCTTCAGCCACATGTCATTGTAGCAGAGCTGTTCGAAATAATGGCAACCAGGTTCCCCATTGGACATTTCTACTGGAACATCTTCTTTGTCCTGCAGAAAAAGCATTTAGAAACTTGAGAAAGGAGGAAAATCAAGCACAGAAAGAAAGAGGTGCCAGGTACCAGCAAAAGGCTTTGCTCTATCTTTATGTCAATAATAACAGGTAAGCACTAAGCAGAGATGTGTGTGCAAAAGTTTCCTGAATTAAAACTGCAAAGCCAAAAATACCCTCCGTGTCTGTCACAAGCACTCCAATATCATAAAGCTCTAATTTTGCCAGATTAGCAATTTACAGCTCCTTTTTTGTTCTAGTGCTTCAAAGTAAACTGGCTAAGCCAAGCCTTGTCATCTTTAATGGTTTAAAGCCCAGTATGCTTAGGAAGGAGGAACTGAATGGCCAAGCTAACAGACACAAAAATATAATGATCTCACTCTCTGTACAAGAATACAAACACTCCATGTATTGCTTACAAATTCATACCATCTGCCCTATTTCATTCCTTCTTTTTAGTAAAAACTCCAATTGCGCCTCATTTAATCTTTCAGCCTGGGCTTCCAGAAAGCCATAAGAAACACAGGCTGTCTCACCAAAGCATGGAAGGAAAATATCCTATGAGTTTTCATTCTCCCAGTAGAATTAATTCCATCTTTTGTCATTATGTGAACTAATACACTAATATAAAGTACGTGTCTGACAAAAGCTGAAATGGGTGTGCTGGGTGCTGTGTTCTCAGTCTCTGTTAGAAAATACAAAGTGGATTTTTCACAGGTCTTTTTAAGTGATTTATGCTATTTTTGAGTCATTTTTTCAATTTATTTCAAACAAAACTAATTAAATTTAACTGGTTTTAATACATTTACCTAAATTTATTTGTTTTCTTACTCTAGGTACAATAAATGAACCATTTTATCCACTATAGTGGACAGAAATATTCCTATAGTGGACAGAAATATTCTTAAGCATTCTGACAATAAACTACTTAGTTGTCAACCACAAACAGGTCACAAACAGAGAGTATTTTGTATTACTTACTGCTGCCTAGCTACTCACTGCTTAACTGAAATGCTACACAACAAAGCATTTCAGCACTGCCATGAACTAAAATTAGACTTTTATTTCTATTGATTCTTTAGGCTTAGGGCAGGATTTACAGTAAAAGTATAATTTTCTGGAGTGGTAAAAAACCCAACCAATCCCATCACATGATCACAAGAAAGAGGCTTGCAGCAAATATTTACACAGCTTATTATTTTCTCTTACGTCTATTTGTATTTGGTGTTAACTTACAAATGCCTGTAATGTAATTTGTAACAGAAATATGACATTCATTTCTATTTTATTGCATCTGGATGTGGTGAAACCCAAGCCACGAGGGCTAATATTTTGTCACTCTCTGTCAAACACCATCAACATTCCCCTTGCATACCTTTTCAAGATGAAGGATACTTTCTCCCACCTTACTGTCCTCCAGTGTTTCACTGTGTTTCTCCTCATCTACTTTATCTGTATTGGCAAACACAGAAGCGACTCTGACCACAGGCAGGGGCACATCTCGTGGGACAAATCTGACAGAGCTCACAGGCATAGTCCACAGTTTAATCTTTTTAAAAGACTTTGTCTTCGCAGAATAGCGCGACTCGCACACGTAGACATCCTCATCTCTGAAGTTTTCAGGGCACAATTTAAAATATTCCTGCAGATTGGAGGGAAAATATGAAATATTTCAGCAACATCCACACCCCACAGACACAAAGTGAACTCCCTCTCACAGCTTTGGATTTTCTATGCTTCTGTCAGAAGCCTCTTTGCTGAGTTCTCTTCTTCCACTTTAACATCCAGGTTTTACTAAGAATAACAACAAACAAGAAATCCCATCCTTGGAGAAGGAGCTAATTCTGTACAGGTTGGTATGGGAGAAGAGTTAGGTTTTATTCATTTACCAATCCAATGAATTAACAAGTACAAGATCTGAAGCCTGAAATCACCTTCACAAGTTCTGAGTTTTGACTCAGACAAAGGACACATTCACCAAGCCAGGGGTGACCATAAGCACAAATCAACCAGCACAGGGAAACTCCATCACCTGGATGAACCACATATGTCAGGAAGTAAAGCAAGATCCAAACAGCCCACACAAGCAAGTACTATTTTATTTAGGTATTAGTGGAATGTCTCTATATTAGAGTGTCTACAGCTCTATAGGAAATAGCAGAAAGCACTACTTGTTTTATAAATTAGTTTGAATAACTCTCACCTTGACAAACATGACCACACATTTGCCTAAAATTTTGCTAACAGGAACTTTATTGTAATAATCACTTTTAAAAACTTCTTTTTCCAGGAATTTTCGTGTTGCAAGGTGGAAAGTTTCATTTGGTCGATAAAACCAGCAGCCATAGAGCCATTTCTCTCCTGTAAAACAGAAAACAACAAAAAAAGAGAAGTGAGATAGAAACAAAAATAAAATTACATTCTCTAGTACATGAGCCAAGTAAGAACAATTAGCAACTAACTGATTAATCAAATAGCTATGTAGTCATTTATACTAATAGCAATCTGCTTTTAAACAGGGCAATATTCAACTTTTCAGAAAAGGAAAACAAGGTTTTTAAAAAAGCCTGCCAACTGTTATTTGTCCAATAAAATCTGTCTCACCAAAATAAAGAAGAAATTCATTCTTATTTATAGATTTTGACTTTCAGGCCTTGAAATGGCTTTCAATCCACACAAGAATCACCTCATTATTTTAAGAACCTCAGGTAACTGTTTTTAAGTTTCTTATTTCTTTCATTTAATGCTGTGACAACTTACATGGTGACAAACTCAAATTGGTAACAATGATTTATAAAGAAGTTACAAACGTGCTATTTTTCTAAATCAAAGGAAACCTGTGCTCATCTTTGGTTCAGATTTCTCAGCACAGAAAAAATAGTGTTCTTCTGTACCTAAATTACAAGGAGCCCATCCCACTCAGAATCTCATCCCTGCAAGGCTTACAGTTTGAGGGTAGCCAGGTATGACACCAAAAAAAGCCCATGCTGTCCCAAGAATTTTCTATTTGTAATATCCTTTAGAAAAAAGCAACTCAGAAACAAACAAAAAAAACCACCTCACTGATGCAAACATTTCTGCAAATAAAGTAACACCTACACAAGAAAAAAAATTAAACTGGAAGGTTAAAATAATAAGAAATTTCACCCTAGTGTTTTCCTGCAGTAAGGACATCCTTACCAGCTGAATCTTCCCACAGCCTCTCAATGCAGACGATGTGAGGCTGCAAGTTGGCCTCTGCAGGCTCCACATACACATAATCCCCCACGTGGTACATGCTGTTCTTGAAGCTGCAGTCCTGGCTGTAGGTCCGATGCAAACTTGACAGCCCAGCTGATCCAGAGGAATCTTCACTCTTTTCAGCTTCTTATTTCAAGAAGGGAAAAACAGATGTTAGTAATGTCACATTTCCATGTTAGCCAAGATTCTTGATATCAGTGCCTCGCTTTGAGCCTGGTGGAACCAGGCTTTACTGCTGCTGATATCTATAAGGGAAGATGAACCATGTTAGAAAGAGGATTCAAGGATAAAATTGCCAACAGCTGTGCTCCTGTCTGTGGAAAGGTGCAATTGGAGAGCTTATTTATTCCTTTAAACATGGTGCACAATGGAGCATGGACAGAAACAGCCAGGAACTGTGAAATAAAGGACCTTCAGGGTAGGCTTCATACCCTACAAAACAGTGCAAGCTCACTCCTTTTCACATCCACAGTAGCCAAAACACAAAAGGCTTATCAAACTTCAGTTCTTTAGCAGTGTTGAAACCATGATCATAGACAACATCATCAGTACTTGTCAAAAAGAAAATGAATAAAAGGTCAATGGGAATGTTCATTGTTAAGTTTATTATCACCAGAAAGCTAAAGTAAAAAACAATTGTTTTCTTTTTTAATATCCTTGAAATAATACTGGTACCCCAAGATGTAGGTATATCTATATCTCTTTCTAAAAGCCCTCTGAGCTGGCTGATAAGGATCAAAATAAAATAAATCTCTCATAACTTGAAAATAAAAGATTGGGGGACAAGCACACTACTGAGTTCCTTTCAGTAGGCAAAGCTGCAGTAATACACCATATGTGTGGGTACATTTCCATTTAGTACATTCAAAATTAATGAAACAAAAGTAGCTACCTCTCTTCTCCTCCTCCCTTTTGAGCTTATCCTCCTCTATTTCTTTGGGCAGCTTTTCCTTCTTTTCCTTTTCTACATCATTGTGAAGATGCTTGGTGGTGTAGCTGAGAGCAGGTGACAGCAGAATCTCTCCATTTTTACACAGTTCATCTCGAATTTTAATGAAGAACTGCTGAAGCTCCACTGCATCCTCATAGATCTCTGAATCAGTCCTGTACAAAACATGAGCAACAGGGTAAAAACACAGTTTCTGCAGGGTCAAGCAGGAGCCTAAACACACCTCTTTGTGTGTTTAGTCACCACTAATCACCACTCTTTGTGATTGACTGAAAGCTTCACTCTGCCAACAGATTTCTATGCTTACTCATAAGCAGCAGCAGACTGACTTGAATCCATTAAGCATTAATGGATGCTTCACCTGTTAGTCCACTGTCAATCTGCATTATAGTTTATCCAAAACAATATTTTTGTATACACCAGTCCTGATATGCCAGGACCATCACAGGTAACTAATTGTGACCAAGGCTACTTGTCACTGGACCTCTACAATCTACTAACTTCTGAAAACTTGAGTAAAACCAGTACTATTAACAAAACTGATTTATTTTTATTATCCATATTCCTCTTAGTAGATGTTTTAAGGTAACTTTTTACCTCCTCTCTTTCACAGTCAAGCTCTCACCTGCACATTCCAAAAAAGGCTACTGAATTCAAGCGAAACACTACAAGAAGTTGCAAGTGTCCATAGATTTTGCACAGTGTTACCATAACTCACCCAACTGTGATTGCTCCAGAGAGTAATTCATTATTTGAGCAGTTACTGAACAGCACTCCCTATTTTTTCAATTTGAAAGTTAGCAGGAACCTGTTTGCTATAAGGTGTTTCTTTGGAAGATTATTGTCAAAATTATCTCTCAGCAGAAAACTAGCTTCTTCCTTGTTTTCAAATGAAAGCAAACATTCCACTGAAGACCTGATAGAGCTTTTGAGATTTAGTTTTCCAAACACCCATATCAAGGAAAGCATATACCTTAAAAAAACTTCAGCCTTTGTCTAACACCAAACTCATGATAAAGGATACCTGAAAAATAAGGGTTTGCTCACCTGTTCATTCTCCGTGCCCTCTCCAGGACCTCAAACATGTTCTCCTGGAACAAGTCCAATCTTCTATAGCGATTATTTTCAACATTTTTTCTGATAATATCAAAAGTCAGAGGAGGTTTATTTGGGAAGTTGGGATCAACAGCAGGAATCTCAGCTAAGGAGTCACTGTAGCATCTGCCCTCATCATCCTGGTGGCTCATAACAGATACAAAGAGGTTATGGATGAGTTCCTGAATCAGCAAAGTGACATTGGGCACATGAGAATCCTCATCTCCTTCTATTTCTCTCCGAGTTTCAAGCAAAACTTTGTGGAGGACCAAGGCATCTTTATAAATCAAAGACTCCGGCTCATTGTACGTGCAAGCGTTATTGAACATCATGACAAAGTCCTCCACCATGGAGTCGATGTCCTGGTATTTATTTGCCATCATGTGGCTCCTGATCTTCTCCATGTCCACAGGCTTTTTGATGGTGACATAGTAGTCGGGGAGCTCGGAGCGGGAGGGCAGCCGCAGGAAGATCGCGCTCAGCCGCCGCCCGCGCTTGTCCGTGTAGTTCTTCACAGCCTCGTACACCTCATTCAGCTTCTGCTGCATTGGAGTCATGTACTTTGACTTCTTGGGAGAAATGCCACTTTTCCTACCTAACACAACAAAAAACAAAAAAGAAGTTAAAATGACAAAGCCAAGAACTTGCACATTTCTTTGTCCATCTCTAGTTTCCACCGAAGAATTGTTCATGGAAGAACCGCTCCATGGTGTCAGCAGAAGCCTCACAACATGGAGTTCATTCCAGGCTGCAGCTTTTTTTATTTTTCACAACTCTATGAATTTTGTTCTTAATGTTCTTTTTGGCAAACACAAAATACGTTGCTCCATGCTCCACCTTAACATCTTTTCCTACCTAACATCATTAACAAACTCGTCTAAACTCATTTTGGCCTTACAGCTCTCAGTGACTTTGTCTCTGCAAATGGTAAAACTCCTGTTATCACAGGGGTTTTGCTCTCACTAAAATTAATTATTCAAAATATTATCAGATTCCTTCATGACATGTTTATGCCAAATCTGAAGGGATTATTACAAGTAAAATGTAAATTAAGGCCTCCCTTGGGATTATCAGGTTGTCTTTTGATAAACTCAGGATCTCTCTCACTGCACTGCACAGACTCTGCCCGAGAGTTTCCTACACCTGTACTTTACCTAGGAGCTGCACATTTAACTAGCAAGAGGACAGTGTGCAGTTATTTTCTTTAAGGTTTTTGTGCAGTTTTATCTGTCTCAGTTTGCTCAGTTCTGAACACATATTAAGAGAACATAAGATTAGAGTAGTAGCAAGTTTGTAAGAGCAACAGCCCGAGGAACAGCCACAGCAAACTTCACTTCCATGTTTTTCATGGCTTTCAATCTTCTGCCAAACTGAGTTCACTTTTTTTTTCCATTCTGTGGCAATGCCAGACATTTAACCAGTGAAACAGAGATTTGCTCCATTTGAGAAATCCCTTACTTGACTGAGAACATAATGCACCATCTAACATCTGGATAATATTGTATGACTAAATCTTAATCCTTCCACCCATTCCCAAGTCCTTTTTCTTCACTCCAAGTTACTTTCCTTAGAAAACTCTATATGCAACAACTTCATTCTACTGTATAAGAGAGACATTCCATTGCTATCAAGACTTTGAAAATATAACTCTACTTTCCTTGTCAGTGTTAACAACAATGCAGAACATGCCTATTCTAAAAGGAAGATCTGGTTTTCTGTATTATGCTATAATGCTGAAATGAGACAATGCACAAGGTTGTCTTACTTAGCTTTAGTTTAGGGGATGCAACATCATCATCTTCAGCCAAGGGTCCCAGCTCTTTCCTTTTTTCTTTAAGGATCTTTTCCAGCATATGGGCATCATTGTACACCTATTAATCAGTAAAGTAATCAAAATCCAACCAAAACAAGGTTTACAGTGTTTAGACTAGTTTAGAACTAGCTCCTAAGAAACACTTAAATGTTAGTTTGGAAAAGCTGAAAGCAAAACTGAGTATTTTATTTAAAGTGTACATTTGAGAAATAAGCCTTTCTTTTTAACTGACTTGCACAGGTAAGCAGAACTGATGACATCATCTAAATCAGGGAGCTCCAAATGTTGAAGAAATTATCCAATTAAGCTGCATTTCCATTCCAAAGACTACAAAAGGGCAAGGGGCAGCTGTGTTATCAACTTCAAAACTTTCTGAGCAATGAAAGATCCATTGAACCACTGTGATTTCATCAAGGTACAAAGGACTAGAACAGCCCTGGGGTCTTCAAACTCAATCCTGGTAATGAAGTCCTGTGCAGCAACTGATCAAGCTCCTTATCAGAAACAGCTGGAATTTCTTACCACCACCCTGTTCCACATCATTCTTGCTGCCTGAGAAACATCACAATATAGACACACCCAATAAAATACTTCTAAATGAAAACCACATTCCTATCAGACTAATTTTGCTGAGCTAAACAAAGTGGGTCTTCTAGTCTGATCTCCCATACTCTCCACTTCCATGGAAACAAAGCTGTTTTCCTTCTAAGACATCCTTCCTCAGAAGTTCTGAGAATTTCTACTTTAGTTCAGTAAACAATTTCAAGAAATAATACATGTAATAATCAAAGTGAAACCATCCTAACACAGTTTAGTTGCAAAGCAGCAGAGGGAAGTGTGGCTGCTGATCCCAGCCAGTACCTGGGAGCCTTCCTCGTTGTAATGCCTGGCGTTCCGGAACATGAGCTTCATGTCCTCAATCATGGCCTCCTCGGCCACGTACTTGTCATTGCGGATGTTGTGCTCTATTATCTTCAAGTCCATTGGCTCCAGGATAATTTTGTAATAGTCTGGATAGTCCTTTTTGGATGGCTTAACCATGAACAGGTCACAGAGCCGCCTTCCTGTGCCGGGCTCTCGGGCTTCCAGAACTGCATTGTACAAGATCTTCATCCGCTGCTTCCGTATGTTCTTTTTACTGTCAGGTTAAGAAGAACACAAAGGAAAAGAATAAATGTCAGGGGCTCTCATCTCCACTTCCAACACTAATATCAAAATGGTATTATCCTCTACCATGAAGAAACAACCAGAACCACCTAAACACACACAAGAAATTCAACATGTAGACAGTGCACTAGAATTTGCAAATGACAACATAACCATAGGATCATAACCAGGAGCCTGACACAGAAACAGGAAACAACTCTTCAAAATGATTGTTCTCTCACTGACCTTGAGTTCAGGTGTTCTACAAAATAAACCAACTAACTCATTTTTCAAAGTGCAAAGGCCAAAAGGAGCTCTGAGCACTTTCCAGCTGCAGAGAAAACAGACCAGTCAGGATCAGGCACCTGAATCCAAGAGCTCAAGATCCAGAGTGAACAGCGTAAAAACCTTCAGTCAGTACCTCCATGATTACTTCTGATGAATATAGACTATCAAAGACATGAGCTATCTATCTCAGAGTAATTTTGTACATTCTTCAGTACCAAGCAAGGACATCAAGGATGTAGTAGAAAGAATTGCTTAAATATCTGTCAATGCAAATGAAGCCTGAAGTCAATAAAGCTCACCAAGACAGCAAACCAAGGTAGAACATGGTATGTGCTATCCCCATGAATGTTAACATCCAGTCATCCTGTGTGTAGCTGTTATGGTTCTCTCAAGAAATCTGACAGCACAATCTGACAACAACAATCTGACAGCTTGTGATAAGACACAGCTTATCACAAAACAGCACATGGCTCCCTGCACACACAGTGCATGGCCTATAAGCCAATCAAATAAGGGAGAAGAAAATTTATGTCAATAACATATAGTCTCAGCTCAGATACTGCGGCACTCAGCAACACACTCACTACAAAGCACTTGTAAACAGGCTTCCAATCTGTAATCTCCTTAAGACTTATTGAGGTAGTTATAACTTTGACTATTATATTATCTGCAAAGATTACAACTATGCAGAATTTTGCAGAACGTGCAAAATATCCTGGTACAACTCATTAGAAACCAAACTGCAACACAGATTTTCCATCATGTGGATCTTTTCATCACACATTTAAAATATACCTAATTCAGCATTGTCTCATGCCTCAGATACCTCTTACTCCTTGGTGAGATTAGTGAAATAACTAAAGAAAACTAACAACAAAGAAAACTCAAAATACATGCTCTATATGCTAAACATTACCACTGTTGGCAAATGTTGGTTAGTTGTTCCCCTAGTAGGTGAGAAATTGCAGAACATAAGACATGCTGCCAAATTCCCCATTTTAATGTGTTTCCAGGTTTTTCTCACCCATTTCAACAGATGTAGGCAAAGCAAAACCAAAGCAGAAATAACAAAAGGCCTGCCAATACTCAAGATTTGTGTCATGCATCTGATACATAAAAACAATTTTCTTCTGGGTAACTTATTTCCCCAACAGGATGAATTTTGCATGGGTTATTGGTTTCCTTTTCCAGCTTGCTTCACTTCTGTGATCAGCAGCATTTATGATCTTCTCTTCCTTGCTATCATTCAGCAAGTGAATGGATAACAAGTATCAAACTGACAACATCAAAAGCATTTTCAGGTGCTCTTCAGACATCATTCTGATCTCCCTTGCCTATGAACATGGGAAATCCCTTGTTCCATTTCCTCTTTTATTGCTCTTAGATGACAGGGCCTGACAGATTTTTTCTTTTTAAGCATTTCAGTATTGTCTGGCACAAGGTGATCAAAAGCAACATGGGGTTAAAAGGACATTGATGACAATGTGACTTGCTTGATTAAGTTAGTACTTCTTTTTGAATCCAAAGATCACAAAGCTAGCAATTTTTGCAATTTGTTCCTTCTTGATTACTTGGTCATGTGGTCTGCCTTTCCTTTCCACTACTTTTCTTCCCAGACTGCACCATCTCCTTAAATCCATGTTCATATTTTTTCTCTGAAAATTTTTTTAATGAGTGTATGTTTTTGCACTTATTTGATTATTCTTCAGTGATAAAACATCTTTGTTGATGCTTTACTCCATTCCCTTCCTCCCCCTACAACTGTTGTTCCTTTGACAAAATAAGAAACAAATATCCAGGAAGCCAATGTTCATAAGCAACACCAAAGAAAGATGCTGAATTGCAATTTTATACTGGCTGTTGCTACCACTGCAATAATATCTGAGATTGAATTTATTTCAAATAGAAATAGCAGACTAGAGAAACTACCTCTTGCTGGAGTGAAATGATTTACTAGTATTGATTACAAAACAGCTATCACTGTAAAGAATACCTTCTATAAGCCATCATTATGCTCAATAGAAGAGTCTATTGCAAACCACTGGGAATTTGGTTGACATTTCAGCACCCTAATTAACCAACCCCTTATAATCAGTTTATCCATTTGTCAGCCTAAAATACAACATCTTCCCTCAAAAAACCCTGAAAGCCACTGACAAAATCACCTAATTCAGTGCAATTATAGTGCCCATTTTACTTACTGAACTGACGCTGATGACTGCCAACTAACAGACCAAAATAGGGAAATAATGGGAATGAAAGAACTCCTAAATCTCAGATAAATGTTTGAATTAATTAGAACCAACACTTAATGATGTTTCAGAACTACAAATCCTTACACAAATGCTAAAAACCATGGTTTAATATTCTCTTTAACAACAAGAGATGCAGTAATGTTATGGCCTGCAGGAACTACAGAAGCAGATACCTTTTCCTTTTTGAGCTTCCAGTATCGGATGTAGCAGAAGAAATCATGCTATCCCCATCCTCAATGTCATCTCTCCTAGCAAGCTCCTTCTTCTTTGCCTGCAAAAAGAATAAATCCCTGAAGCCAAACTCACTGCTGGACACTTCCAGAACAGAATTAAAGAGCAGTATAGTTCTTTCTAACTGAGAGAACAACTTCTGAGGAACCAGTTTGAAAACAATACCATTTCAGACTACAGCACTTAGCTGGAACACTTAATGAAATCTGAAAGGTTTTAGCCTTATTCAATTACATGGAAACTCTAAAAAAACCCTCACAAAATTAAATTTTGTCACAATGTAATTAGGTTAGAAGTCACAGCATGGAGCAAAGTGACTGAAAGAAATCACGGAAGGCAGTAGGTGTGCTCACTTCATGATGCTCTCCATTCCCATACTTCCCCCTAAGCAAGAAAATACTTCCCCAAATACACGTCTAGTTAAAAATTATTTTGGAAAGATATCCATTAGGGAAATAAGTTTACATATGAAGTTCTATCCTTTTCCTTGTTCTCCTCCACATACCTGCATAACTTGCTGCATTTTCAACACTCTTTTATAGATGGCAGAATTGGGGACATTGTAGCGCTTGGCATTTTCAAACATCAAATTCAGATCAGCCTCCAACTGATCTAAAGTTTCATACTCATGGTTCTTCAGCTTGGTTCTGCAAAAGAGAAATACCAGTCAGCTATTTCACTGGTTACACAGTGCAAAACATTTCCTTAATATCCTCATTAGCACGATAAATCAATAGTCAAAGAGCACTCACTACAGAAATGGGATTTACTTTTTGATTCTCTAGTAACAGCTTCCACTTGTAACTATATTAGGGAAACATATCTCCTCAAAGAATGGTTTTGGTAATTTTGGAAGTTGTGGAGACTGAAGTCCTGTTTTCATACTCAGGTGAGATGTTAGAGGTGAGGCAGCAGCACAGCCTGCTGAGACTGCTGCAGTGCCCCCGAGCCCTGAGCTCAGGCCAGGCCAGCTCTGCACAGCCCCAAATGCTGCCTTCCCTCCATCAATTCCACTTTTCTTCAGTGAGAGCCAAAAGCACCCAGCACCTCTTATGTTAAACCCTCCAATTTGTGCCTTCCCTTAAAAAAACACCTGGTTGTTGACTGCAAAGTGCACTTCACATGAAAACAAAGAGGAGTAACAACAACAACATCATTTTCCATATGCGAAACACATGAATCAACATGAGTTAATGCTTAACTTAATGTGTTTTCTTGCACAATGCTGAAACTTCTAGCCAACTTTTTAAAACCTTCTAATACTTCATTACACACAGCAGAAAATATTAATCTGCAGCAATATATGCCCAAAAGCCTGTCACAGCTGCAACACAGCTTCCTCACCCTCACTGGCACACTCACCAGTCACACATCACTCTTTAAACCCAGCCTACTTTCTACAGCACCTGGCTGAATGTGGCCCTGCTTGATGGAGCATGAACTAAAATTAATATAAAATTTATATTTTTGTTCCTACCACCATCTGCTTATCCACTACCCAATAATCAAGGTACAGGCCATCTGATTTTAAGCACACAATGTACATCCACAGCTGGGTTCATCAAAGGCTTGAAGCAAAAGTAAAAATCCAGACTTAGACTGAATGTCTAAGAACACTTAGACTTAGAAAGTGACAACTTCCTACCAGGGACGTGAGGAATGAAAAATGTACAGGTACAGAAGTGATCCTGTTCCAGCCTGCAAAGAACCTCCTCTCCCTACCATTCTCTGTAAGTGCTGTCAGCAAACAATAGGATGATTAATTAGATAGGTTATTTACTTAAGTACTTTGAACAGATTTAATTACACTCAAACTCAGCATAACTCAAGCCTCATGACTTCTCGGGATTTAGAGGATGAAGTGCAGCTTCACAATAAACTTTTAACAAGCCACCTCACCAATCTTGGGAAGAAAGGATTTCATAAACACCAGCTTATTTCACAAAGTGAGGCTAAAACAAACCTCACCCATGGCTCTACAGAAAGTCACTGCCAACATAACATAAATTATATACCAGAAACCAAGAGAAATTTCTGTGAAAATTATTGACAGAGATTTAACTGTACCTGAAAGCATGAGTAAAACTAAAAAAAAATTCCCTTTTAAATGAAATGACCTTTGGAAAATGAGGAAAAAATAGTTTAAAAGTAAGGCTGCAGTTCCATAAGACCACTAAGCCCAAAACAACTAGCATGACATTTAATTTGGTTGAAATCAGAATATTAATAAAAATGAATACTGTAAGTTGGCACTCAACTCCCTAAAAGGTCTACTGCAAACTTATCAGTCCTTCCAGGTGGAGTATCTGCAATGACTGAAGGTGAGACATCATCTTTCCATATAACCAGAAAGTCAATTTATTAGATAAACAGTTAGCCTAAAAATTTCCTACTGAAAAAAAATTCAAACACCAGGATAAGACTAGCTGTGCAACTTGTTTTCTTTAATTCAGAAATTGTGAAGTGCTAGTCCTACTTCTTCAGGGAAAAACAACCCACTAACAAAGAATGAGTGGGATCAAGAGATGCATTTGACAAATGTCCTATTGAAGATGACAGTCTTCTTATAAAATACATTGGGAACCTTCTTTACTCGAACCTGTTATTTTATAAAGGTCTTACATATAACACGCACTGAAAGACTTGCTAAGGTAGGAAAACTGTTTACACAAACAGAAGATCTCAAAAATATGCAATATTCACCAAATAAAACCTTGTATTAAGTGACAAAACTCCTAAATCTCAGATAAAGTGAAAATTTACAATGTATTCAAAATATTAGAAATGTCATTTTCTCTTCCCATTTCATAACTCATTCATAAATTAAGCAAACAAAACCACAAAAGTTCTCCACAAACCCTTTCAAACTTTAGCCCAGGCACCAGTCTCTACTACTTCAAAATTAGTTCCACTCCTTGATTTGCCATACTGCTAAAACTGCTTAAGTTATATGGCAAGATATGCTTGACCAGGTGATAACATTTACTATAAGCTCCACTCAAACCATTTATAACTAACCCAAAACCACCAAGAACCACCACAAAACTCAAGAGAACCTCAACAAATCACATGAGCGACATTTAGATTCTTGTGTCACAAAGCATTGTCCAAGAAGGGTCACACTCACAAGAAAAATTCATTTGAATTCCCCAAAAAGTAGCTATCACACAAACCCAAGTGTGTTTTACACCAGATCCCCACACATTTTTAAACCTCAGTTGCAACCCCAGGAGCACAAGGCACCAGGGTGTGTCATGAACACACCAATTTCAGTGCCTGTACTCCCACATATGTTTTAGAGTGAGCTGCTGCCAGGGATTTCCCTGGCATGCCTTCCTCTGGTATAAAAAAGCCTGACCCACTTGCCTTGGGGATCATACTTCTCAACACTGTAAAATTTAATAAGAAACAGTGTTCTTGTAAGCCTGCCAGGATCTAGCACTTATGCACTTGGTACTGAACATCGTCCTGCATCATTTCCTGACTGTTCCTGTGGTTATTTGTAATTAACAGAATTAATGCTCTTCCCCAGCAATGCCAACTTTGCATTAGGCACTTTTACCACATGTCAAAGTCATAGCCTTGACAGTGTCATGCCTTTCTTTTTAAATAGGATTTTCTTGTTCTCCAGCTCTGAGCTTTGCCCCCTTTGAGGTAGGGAATTCTCATCAATGTGCTGAACATCTGGTGGGAGGGAATGAAGGAGCAGCCAGGGTCATCTCAGCCACCACCCTGACAGGGCAAGAGGTGGGGGGAGCAAATGGAAACACAGGAAATTTCAGCTGAACACAAAAGATTTTTACTGCGAAGGTGATCAAACACTGGCACTGGCTGCCCTGGAAGGATGTGGGGTCTCCATCTGTGGAGATCAACTAAACCTGACTGGACACAGTCCTGGACACAAGGCTCTGGGTGACCCTGCCATAGCCAGGGCTTGGGCAGGATGGTTTCCCTTCCAGCCTCAGCTATTCTGTAATTCTGTGAACAGCAAGCCAGGAGGAAATTAGGAGACAACTAAAAGCCATCAGCATGATTACCTCCCACACCCAGGAACAGCTCAGGATCAGCAACTCAGCTCAAATGACTGAGGCTCATAACACTAAGTGACTGAAAGGCTGGGATAGGTAAAATCTCATTAAACCAAAACACACTCACACACTCCCTCTGGAAATCATGTATCCTTTTAAAGACTATTCCTGCATTTAGCACACACAATCCCCACTGAAATACATGACTAGCTGTAAAATTTGCAACAGCCACACATTTCACAGTTCACCCTGGCAGGACAGCTGAGGCAGCCAGATGCCAGAGCCAAACAGACATGAAACAGGAATGGAAGGCTTCCCTCCACCTCCTTCAGATCTTCACTGGGACACTACACTTCTCTGTTCCCATCTGAGAACAGAAGATAAGTTCTATTTATGTACATCTCAAAAAGAACCACCAAACACCAAAAAAAACCACCACCACAAGAAAAGAAGGAAAAAAACCCCACAGAAAACTAAACACCCAAAACCCCACAAATATTCTCCACCCCTAATGAGTGGCAGTTTTGAATACCTAAAGACGTATCAGCAATATCAGCAAAGCCATGATGCTTCAGTTTTCCCAAAAGTACATCAATTAAGTGTACATATGCATGACTTCAGAGCTTTTCCGGTATAGTAAGAAGTAAAGATTATATGGTAATTTAAAGGACAGCTGAATTTCAGAATTTGCAGGAAGGCAGAATTCTACAAACAATGTACTTTAATTTGTGAGCCTCAAACATTATTTCTAAAAAGCCTGGGTGTTCCTTTTTTTACTTTCTAAGCCCCCAGGCAGTAAATCAAGTTACTTTTTTCTACAGTTCTTCATACACTTGTATGGAATTTCTGAGCTGCTCACACAGCCAATCTGCCTACGCTGTAAGGAAAGCAGAAATGCAGCTGCCTCTCTGTGGCAAGTTATTAGCTCTATATATAACTGATATCAAAGGTATTTTTAATGGAAAATCTCTCCCAAACAAATCTGTTTATATATAATTTGAGCCAATACTTCTAGGTACATTCAAGTACAAACTGTCAATGACTGTTCTCAACTTCACTTTTTTTTCATCAAGTACATTCTGTGATTTGTTCAAGGTAAGACACTTTCTTTGCCACTATTATAGCTGTACTAAGACATAAGATAAACTGCTTCAAAGCCACTGATGGAGAGATAACTAGTGTGGCAGCTTTTATTCCCCAGCACATGCAAAACACCCTCTGACAAAATAAAAAACTAAAAGGCAGCTTTGTTAGCTTCTGATTTAACAAAGACACTGTTCATTCAACAGCTCCATCGAGTCTGATAGATTGTATTATGGTACAACTAAAATGTACAGACCTGTGCATCAGAGTGGATTACAAAGGGAGGAGCAGTGGGAGGATCACTGCTCCCTCACTGAAGCTGAAGGACTGGTACTCCCAGGGTGTGGCTCAGGCAGGGCCTAGAGCCCCAGTGGCCACTGGGCAGGAAGCCTGGACAGCACCATTAAAGCCTATTAATGCTCCCAGGACCCTGCTCACACCCATCATACTGGTTTATCTTGAGCCACTAAAGAAAGACACAGCTCACTTCACTCAGGTCTTTAATCTGACAGCTGCACTCTGGCAGCTCGTGGGCCTTTCATGACTCACAGATTTACACATGGTGAACTGCTGGCTTCAGTCCAGACCAGCTACATCATCATGAAAATAATTACTCTCCACAGTTACACAGTGACCTAGGCAGGAGGACTGTAATTGCAATCATCTTCCTACAATTCACACTGCAGACTATTAACTTAAAAACATGGCAGTAAGAGGCAATCAAGCCATCACAGGGAAAAAGAAAAATGGGGAGTTCTCCAAGAACTTTCATCTCCACTGCACACCTAGCCTTCAGAATTATCCACGTGCAGACACTTTACAACGAAATGCAATGAAAAATAAACCAAACAGCAGCCATATATCACAGATGAGCTAAAGACTGCTGCAGACTGAGCTGAAACGAGCAGCAATCAAATGTACAGGAGAGACAGTGCAAACATTGCATTAGGCACCAACTTGACCATAAGAGAAGGTTCTGGGAATTAAAATAAACCCTTGAATAGCTTCACACCACATGTAGTTTGCATTCTGTTTTCTTACCTGATCTGCTGCAATGAAATGGGTGTTTTAATTTGCTGATAATAATCAGGATACTTTTTCTTGGAGGGCAAGTGGAAAAAGGGCTCAGAGATGAGCTGGCCCTGGTTATTTCGGCAACTTCTAACTGTGTCATAAAGCTGGTAAAGAGGATTAGAAGTGTCCATGAAGGAGGTAATGCTCTCAGCTTCAGATTCTCCCTCTTCATAACGAGCAGCAGCTGTACAGAGAGAAAAGAAAAACAGGAAACTCAACAGGACAACTCAGAGTGGGTTTTTTGGTGGATAAAGGTCTAAAGCAGAAAAAAAGGAAACCCCTCTCTGGCAGTCAGATTCATACCTCAGAATATGTGACACAACACATATCTAATGAGCCTCAAGCTGACAAAAAAAAGCTTTTAAATGCAATCCTGTAGACAATATTAATCACAGCCCAACACAAAATTGCGAAGTTTATCAGAAAAAATTGACACTAAAGTCTGATGATGCCCCTCTAATATATACAGCAAATGAGGAAGAAATAAATGTTTTACACTGATTATGTAATAAACCTAAAAAATTCATAGCAAGTATTTAAAAATTTCATAGCAAACTTTTCTGGTTATCTTGTTTCAGGATTAGGATGAATGAAAGAAAAGCTATGAAGAGCTAACACTCACTGCAGATAAAATAAGGAGAAACATTACATGAAAAACAGAAACACAACAGGAATGAGAAAATACTGGTACTGGAAACACAGGATGAGAAGCATTAAATAGCCAATCCTTTTACACTTCTAAGGAAGACAAACAGTGCAATTTGTACCTTGCAGACAGATACAACATAAAATCTCCATGGCTTTGCACATGCTAGAGTTAAATTATTCACCCCTTTTCCCCTCTGTGAGTCTGAATGACAGCCTGGCAGATGTCACACTGGGTAACTCAGCTACACAAAGCACAGTTCTCTGGTTTCCAGCTGGCATTTCCATTATTGCTCAGAGAAGGCTGGCACAGCTTCAAGCTCTCTATCCACGTTCAGTAAAGTCATGTAGAAATGGTGACAAAGCCAGGGGACTCTCAGGCTGTAACAACACAGTGCTGTCATTGCTCCTCTGCAGCCTGACACCACATCTGTGTCAGTGTGTGGGACCCACCAGGGTCAGAGGCAAAGCCTAAACACAACAAGGCATCAGCAGATGTGCTGATCATGCAATGAACATGCTCATTACCGATTTGGGGAGACACAAAATTATCCTAATGATGTAAATCAGCATCACTTAATGATCCAGCATCTACTACACATTAGCCAGCAAAGCAGGAGCTGGACAGAATAGCTCAGATAGAAACACCACTGCAGCTATCACTGAAATCAGGTAAAGTTTCAAAAAGAGCTTATGGTTTAGTTTATTCAGTTTGGTCTGTTTACTCAAATTGTTCAGTTCGGAGTGCTCCACCAAAAAGTGAGAAACAAACAGAAAAAGAACAACAATTTGTTTCTAAGAAAGAGAAAACATAAAGGGATCAGTCAAGTATTTTCTGTTCCCTGCTATGTGTGAGCCGGCAACAAAACAGTTCAATACCCTAAATAAGAAATGTACTTTCTTTCTGTTGAAAGTACAACACAAGGCATTTTCTACAAAGAAGTCTAAATAAATTAGATATTAATTGGTAATTTAAAAATCTACTAAATAAAAGTGTTTATGTATTCTACTTTCTTTCTGTTGAAAGTAGAACACAAAGCATTTCCTACAAAGAAGTCTAAATAAATTAGATATTAATTGGTAATTTAAAAATGCACTAAATAAAAGTGTTTATGCATTCTAGTTTTGCTGTATTTTTATATTTACATAACATGCAGCTATAAACATTTTCATTATGATGTGCATGTTATTTAAAAGTGATGTGCAAACATCATATATTCTTACATACCTTGAAAATTATACTGATCTCCTAATATGAAATCTGCTATATTAAGAGCCAAAGAAGAATGTATTATTCAGACTAAAGACAGAAAAATTCTTATTTTTGCTCTTATAGAGTGAACAATCTGATACAAGACTGTACATTCTTTACAGTGCAGTAGCACCAGGTCCCAAATCCCCAGCAAGCACCAGCAGAGGATGGAACAGGCAGTTATTGCCCTTTTGTGCTGCTGTTACCAAAACTACAGTTTGCAGATACCACAACAAACTCCACTGTCTCCTTTGTGGTCCCAAAGCACCCAAACAACAATGAATGCTCAATGTCCAACTGAAGATGGCTGCCAGTAAAACCAAAAGCAGCATCCACTAAAAACAAAACACCTTTGTTTACAAAATTAAATACATGCAAGTAATACATAATGATCACCCATGCCTGCCTCTACAGACTTATAATGAGGAGCAAGGGAGCAGCTGAAGCTGCTCACATCCCTTGTGCACTAGAGCTGGAAAATGTTCTACAAGCTCCATCACACCAAAACACCATCTGCAGCTGTCAGGAAAAACTCCCAGAAGGAAACTGATATTGTTCATTGCTTAGGTAACAGCAACAACCAAAGCAGCTCATGAAGATTCAGTTCTCTGTTTCAAGAAGGAGAGAGTTCTATTAATGTTCAGTCATGCAGCCCTGTTCTCATTTATCTTAACAAGTGTTAGAGGAATGAAAAAAAATGAGACAGCAGAGCAATTAATAAAAATACCACTTGGTTTAGAGAAAAATCCTTGTCACCCAGAGACTGACAGCACAAGGTTGTCCAAGTAGTACAACGGAAGGACAGAAAATCTTAGGGGGTGGCAGGTCTGCCAAAAAAAAACCAAAACAACATTGCCTCCTAGGTGAATGCAAGAAAGATAGGAGAGCTTCAACAGCAGCAAGGCAAAGGTCTCAAACACAGTGAGTGTTCCCATGAAAATTACAATAATGTAGCAAGTGAAGGTGACACTTGAAAGTGGTTCAATCAGTGCAAGAATTTAAATCACTAAAACATAAAAAGTTGCACTGCAATTTGGAAAAAATAACAGCTAAGAAACAAGCAAAACCCAGCTAATAAATCCTCCTCACACCTTCCAGAAAACAGGTGCTTTGAAGCAATAACCAAACTCTGAGCTAACCTGGAATCAAAATGCTTTTGCTTACAAAGCAAGAGCTAAAATCCAAAAAATTCGACATACCCATCCACTAGAAAACTGTGGGGAGTACAGTTCAATTACCAGGTAAGAAACAAATGCCCCAATAATACATATAAAACAGATGCATCTTTCAACATCAATGAAGACCTAATGTAAACAAAAAATTTAACAAAGAAACAATTCCAGCACTACCAATCTGTTTTGCTTCCTGGAGCACCCAACGTCTTCTCCATTATCTCCTCTTCTGTTCCATTTTAGAAGGAATACAACCAAGCAACAGCTTCCTAAAGCTTGGGTAAGTATAATTGGAAACACACAGAAAATTCAAAGTATGCCAGTAAGTTTGGCCTACTCTATCTCACTAGCTGTGAGATTCAAAGGAATTACACACTGAGTGCAAAATATTTTTGAAATAAATGTATCTGAGTTTATCAGGAGCTCTACAGTGAAAAATGGGTCATTGTGAACATTTTAATGAAAGGAATTAGAGAAATTGCATTTCAGCTCCTACCAGCCAAAGCTGCATCCTCATCGCTTTCTGATCCATATTGCAATGCCATGGTTATTGCTGATAAACGATCCCCTTGGGCTGATCTTTTGTTACTATGAAAGAGAAAAAGTAATGAAATTTTAAAATTAAAAAAAAAAGAAAATTAAAATTAAGAAAGAGGAAAGAGTTATCATATTAACTATTAACAGTCACCCAGAGTGCGAGCAAACAAGTGAAGCTCATGACTCTATCAGCAGGAATCTAGCTGTGGCTAAAGATAGCTGGAGCCTTCAACAAGAGAAGTTCTTACCGAGCCATGAGTCTGCCTCTATTTTACGAGCTGGTCCATCCAACACAGTCAGGAAACTAAGCTCAGCCTTCTACCTTTTGTCCTATTTTGTATACTTGAGTATTTGAATAATTGCAAGAGAAGGCAAATGATAAGTAGTCTCTCCCAATTAATAACTGTTATTTGATCCTGTTTTATTGGGATTTGTCTACAGGAAGGATGGTTTAACACAAAAAGCTGTATATATCCATCTCCTCCCATTCCCTCATCCCCACCTTTGGCATTTTCAGCACACACAGAGCCTGCACATGAAGTAGCCTCCTGTGCTAATCTTAGGTGGAGTAAACTGGCATCCACACTGGCTGCTCTCAGCAAGACTTCTTTAGCATCTCTCTCTTGTCCCAAACCTGGGGCACAGTATTTCATACCACAATATATAAGCTATGCTTGACATTCTCTGCCTTTTTACAAGATCAGCTCTTCAGGCACCTCCAGAAATGGGCTCAGCCTTGTCCTGCAGGAGCCAAGTGAAGACCGGGAAAAAGCAGATGGGCTGAGTGCATGCCTGGGCCCTACACTTTCCTGTACATCCTTTCTTGTCTTTGATATGAACACACAGACATCATTCCCTTAGTCTGTGGGCCATTCCTCTAAAACACCTATTGGGTTCCTTTAGTCCATGACTTCGGGCTCCATCAGCCCTCCAAGGCAGCAGTGCTGGTGTGTGGTGCTGGGCTGCTGCCTGATGAAGCCACTTCTGGTTCTGTCCTTGATATGTTCTGCCTCTTTTCACAAAAAAACCTTCATTCACCTGGGTCATTTTTGCTGCAATACCACTGACAGGGCGTGCAAGTCCACACCTGGATCATGAGCACATCCATTTGTAGCACCTCTTCCCAGATGGTCTGAGGTGCCAGAGGCTCCTGCAGCTGTAATTCACCTTCCCACTGCCAGTGCAGATCCACATGAGCCATTTCAGCCTCAGCATCCTGGCCCCTAGCTGCTCTGCTCTGGCTCAGGGGCCCAGCTCTTGGTTCCATGGGCACCTGCATGATGTACTTTCACAACCAGGTTCTGTACCTGAGCAGCCCAGCTGGCTTTATCCCTGTGCTGCTGGTGTCAGCTGCTGTAGTCACCCCCACAGAGCCCTGCCACCTTCCATCAGCCAGTGTGAAGGACTGCACACATTTCTCTCACTCAGCAGTAACTACTATCAGTGTGTTATCAGTATTAATCTCATCCAAATCCAAAGCCCAGCACCACAGCAGGTACGAGGAACAAAATCAAACAAAATTTAGCATTTCCATATGATGATGACCCCAGCTTTTCCTCCAAGGGCTCAATTTACTTACCGATAATATTTGTTAGAAGAATTTCTCTCATCCCCAACACTGCCTTTACCCTGTGAGGAAGGACCTGTCAGCTTGGAAGCAGCCAAATTTGATGCAGTCCTTAAGGCAGGAGAGGCAAGCCAAAGAAAGGGGGAGGAAAAAAAACAGGCCCACCTTAAACCCATGAAAAGACGCAGCAAGAAAAAAGCTTTTTACAGAATCACTTTGACAGATCAGCCAAAAGGTTCAGAGACAGATGCTTGCAAGCTAAAAGATAACTAATACTGAGATCCTTTCAGTGCTCCAGCATTTATGTGGATTTTGTTTATAAAGTCAGTGGAAAGTAACGTTTAGCTTAAGCACTGGTAGCTGTTCACACAGCTCAGCCTAAATAGCAGTGAAAGCAGCCAACAAAATGTTCCTTAGCATCCAGATAAAGCCAATCATACAGGTCCAGTCATGTTTATCAACACTTGAAGTCACTGCCAAGTTGGTTGACAGTGCATATTATCAATCTTGCCACTTTAAGGGAGGACAGTTAAATGCACCCACAAAGAGCAGTTCAGTATGGCAAAGTAGACAATGAGCTCTGCAATAAAAAGCACAATTTTTGACACAGGGGCAACATATAAATCTTAGGTTGGCAGCATTATCATGATTTGAGTTTGAGTCATCAGCGATAAAGAATAACAGGTGAAAATTCAGAAGAAAAATCCAGAAAATGCACTTGAAGTGAACTTATGAGGGAATTCTACCCAAATCAGCAACAGGTAAAGGAGAACTGCACTTTATGACAAACATTCAGGAATTTTTAAAAAATAATGATTCTGTGAAGCACAGTCTTGAGAAAGAAACAAAGAATAATGGTTCATTAGAAAAAGCAACCAGTGAAATACACAATAGGAGGTGGAAGGTTTGGTTTTCATGACACCTCTTATCCCAAGTTTTTCTGCATTCAGCCCAATATTATTGTAGCCTGCTTCAGGCATTATTTTTTATCCCCATGTTAGAGAAACAAAGAAGGGAGCTGTCAACAATTCTGACAGATTACTTCAGGATTTGAAGGTCTGTTGAGAACACAATGCACAAGAGAACATCTAGAATAAGGCAGCTGAGAAGTGGAAATGGGTTGGCAGTGCAAGAGAGGAATTCAGCTAACAAATATCAGTGTGATTTATCTGTCATCCCTTCTTGCACATCAGCTTTATTTTAAAGAAAAACCATTGAGCCTCAGAAATAATATGACACACACCCTGACATCCTGAGCTTCATCAATGTCCAACACAGTGAGAAAAATAAAATACAATCACAATTTAAATAAAAACCTCTATGCCTCTGTGCAATTCTAGCTACTGCAAAGCAAACATATACGTTCAGTGACTGTAGAATCAAAGTCTTCTGGCACTACACATACATTTAAGAAGGAAAATTATTCACCTATGTGTCAGGAATTACTCCTCAAAGAGTATTTCTGCTTTTTATTTTTATATGCTCCAACAATGATTCACTTGACCATGGGAAGGATGCTGATGCTGAACAAACCAACCAGAAAATCTACTTCTCAAAACACCAAGCAGTAAAAATCAACCAGGCAACTTTCACTTCCTTCACACAATAATCCTAGGCCACACTTTTAATACTGACATCATATACACAGAAAAAATTAAACTACCTTTCAGATAAGTGAGGCAGTGACAGTGTTTCCAGTTGTACCATACACACCTTTGCAGGAAATGACAACAGTGGTTTCCCAGCAACAAATACCAGTAAACAGCTCTAATATATAAAGAGATTCCACCTTTTAAGAGTTTCCCAACTCCTCGCTTGGCTTGCAAGACACTGCTTAATTTTTCAGGGGATAAATTACACAACTCACATTGCCAAATAATATCTAAACCTACTTTTGAGTGTTACTTGTAAGTAAAATGTTTAAATGAGAAGAAATTTAATTGCATTTCAGTCAAGAAACATTTATAATGACTGCATCACTTCTCTGTACACTATGGATTTTCACAGGAAGAAAATGCTGTTTCCTAAGTAAAATTATTCCATGAAACAAATAGAGTTATCAACTCTCATCAAGTGTTTTATACCTGCACATTCAGGGCCAAATCTCTGCTTCACTGATTTATAAAGCCAGATTTGCAGGTTCTTGTGCCTCTTTTCATAGCTAAAATTGCTTTTCAAATGAGAGGACTTCCCTCTATGTATCTTTTGCCAAAGATGCTGTTCCTATGTTTCTGCCCTTACCTAACTCTGAGTCCTTCGGTTTCAGTTCCTAACAAGATTCAAGAATATCCAGCATCTTTCAATAAAACAAAGCACCTTGGTCCTCACTACTCATTTTCTGTTACTAACTTATAAACACGTGGTGGAAGTTGGCCATAACCTATTAAAGATCCACAGATACTATTTTTCATAATCAAGTACATCACAAAAATATTTCACACAGAAGCACTTCAATGAAAAAAGCTTTCTTTCAAAAACTATTTTAACCAATGCACAACTTTTAAAACAACACTAATCCAAGTTTTCAAGCAATTATTTCCCACTATACTCTCCACAGCACTATTAAGGGAATGTCAATAAAGATTTTTATGTGAGATTATAGAAAAAACTCTATTTGCAGTACCTGATTCGGAGACTTGACTTGGCCAACTCACTGTGTTCAATCTCAGCCTTTTTCATATTAAATATCTTTTTAATCGCATTTGCATCCTGTCAATTGAAAGATTTTTTTTTTGGTTTAATGTTGAAAGTGAATAATATTGTAATCAGATATATCCAGCTATCTAAAACAATAGTTAAGGCGTTTTTACATTTAGATATAAAACGATTTTGCATGAGAAATGAAGCATGGAACAAAGTGCCTGAAATACTCCCACACAGTATTTTTACAGTGGCCTGAAAAAAATGAATAGAAGACCTGAGAAACTTCAAGCTCATTTTTTTGTTATTTTTGTATCCCAATTCTACTAAAAGCAATATAAAAAAGAAAAACCCACTAAAAGCTATTTTTAAAAAACACAAACAGGGTATTGAGAGCTTCATGCTCAAGACTTATTTAAGGATCAACTGGCAAAATAGTCAAGAAAATCTGAACTCAAATCACACTATGAACAACTGAAACTAACCTTGAATACTTGGGATCCAGGCTCATTGTAGGTTTTGGCATTCTTTGCCAGAAGATCTATGTCCTTGGCCATGGCATGAATGCTTTTATAAGTTCCATTCTATACAACAAGAAGCAGAACTGGTTAAAGTGTCAACCTTCAGACAGCATGAGAACAAAGCCAATAGTAAAAAGTGAAGGAATTTATATCCATTAAAGGGCATGTTCATAGAAAAACAACTTATTTGTAAAGACAACAGATAAGTATCTGGAAAAAGTATTCAAAGACAGTAACATACATATATACTAAGACTTTATAAAGCTTATGAATGATAAGATTGAAAAAAAACACTTAATAGATTATACTACTTTCATTTTGAAGGGTTCTGACAAAGTGCTGTTTTAACTTTATTCTCTAGTTCAATCAGTCTATGTTCCATCCCTCCCTACTACACAAAATGCTATAATTACAGAACAATATTTCAAATTACTGGAGAAGTAAGATGAAAAATGCATTAGTACAAAACATCTATTTATAGCACTAGAACAGAAGTAGGTGATGATAATGAACAAGCAAGCCTCAGCACTCCAATGTTTTTTGTAAGCAGCACTTGTCATGGAACTGCTTTAAGCCATTAAACATCAAGGAATCCAAGATATTCTGGCTCAAAGCCAGCACTCCACAGCTCACAATGCTTAATCTTCCACACAACTACTTCTGCAGCACTAACCCAGCACAGAACATTGAATCACCACAGTGTCCAGGTTTTTTAATAGCAGAGAGAAAACACATTGCCTTTCCTGCCACCATAAATCCTGACTTCTAACAATTCTGGAATGCTGACTGTTAGAAAAGGCTGTACTCTGACACATTAATATGTTCATACCTGTATCCTTTGGGCAATAGTTTTAAGATCTATGGGTTCCTTTATTATTGCATAATAATCTGGATATTGCTGGAAAACAGAAATAATTTATGTATTACTATAAACAGTCACAAAGCTTTTCTTCTAACAGCTTGCAGAATGAGCCCTGAGATGAACTGAAGATAAGAACAGTGTAAGCCTCAGAATATGGCACTAGGCTTCAACTTGGACAAGCCAGGTCATAAGGTAGCTACAAGGAATTCAGCAATAAACTGACATAATGCATCAGTTTTGACTGAAAAACAAATCCATGGTGATGGCTTTCAGAATATTTATTCTGCTGGTTAAAACTTTCACCACAAAACCAGAACACCGCTGTTCTGAAACAGAGCAGTAGAAACAGGTGGAGCTTGCCACTAAAACAGAGAATTACACCCCGAGCATGGCCATCACAGCCTGTAACAGCAGTTATAGAAATGCCCAGGCTCCCACCTTAGAACACAACTGACATTATTAAGATACTCACCACTTTAGAAGGAAGTTTCTGAAACAGTTCACTTATGAGGCGTCCTGAGGGGTTTGTGGCAACAGCTATAGCTTCAAGAAGCTGTTCCAGAATTTCCTTCAGGTAACCTGGTGATGACTAATGTAGGAAACAAAAATCACAAAAAGTTTTAATAGCAGCCAGAGTGGAGTGCTTCAAGTTGTGCTGAAATATAGGAATTTACACTTCAAAGGCAGAAAAAAATCAACTACAAAATACAGATGCAGCTTTTGAAGACAACATTATTTATGTAGGTAAAGGTACACTAGAAAGCTCTTCAGCTTTACACTGCAGACTGTCAGACACACACCACAGTTACTGAAAATGTGTATCCCAAAAATCACAAAAACCAGGCTACCCCAATTTTCTCTCTTAACACTGCAGAAACAGCTGCACTGACTGCGTGGGGCACTTGCTAATAACTGATGTCATTAGATGTGAATCTTGCTTGCAACAAACCTCTACACAGGCAGTTCAAGCACACCTCGTACCATTCCAACTAAACCATAACCATGGCTTTATCCATATCAGAAACCCTCACAGCTTTTTATTGCTAGGCAAGAGTGAAACACACATACAATGCTGTGAAGTGATTGACTAATAAAATTGCATAAGAAATACCCTTTGGGGCATAATTTAACAATGAAAACATTACTCAATGATTTTTCACCCTCTCAGAGTCAGCTGACATCCACAGTTGCAGCCGTCATGCCCACACTTACTAATTCAGAATTTGCTTGATTGTCATGTCCTTCCTCATCATCATCATCCTCCTCAGCATCACCTTTCTGAACAAATTCATTTTTTGTGCGTAAATACAGCTCCCATAGTTTGCAGGCAGCTTTATATTCAGGAGAATCAGGCTGCAAAACAAATCAAACATTGCAGTCAAAATTCAGGGCATTCTCATCTGGGGGTAATTTGTAAGTTATTAGCTGAAAGGTATTAAATCCATTAAATGAGTAATAGAAAACTTGGGAAATTCCTGCTACATTTGTTCTTCGACAGAGGAGTTAAGACTCACAATAAGCATTAGAAAAGACAACCTGCATCACTCAAAAACATCCAAGTCTTTCAGAAAACTTAGCAATAAAATTAGCTGGGTTAAGGCTTGGACAAGCCAGTTAGATGAATCTGGAGATATCACTGGGTTTTGCTGAAGTACAACACCAGTACAACAGCCTAAATTTCAATATGCCAGAAATTTGTTTTAAGCCAATACTGCTATCATTGCACGGCACTTGAAAATTAACTTGCACAGAAGAATATCAATAAATACCTTTGAAAGCACTGCAATGATTTGCACTCAGCATTAACTGGGAAACTCCAAAGAACTTGACAACATGCTACCACCTGGGTACACCTCTAGATACATCTTTTAGAAGAGGCTGAAGCATTAGGTAGAAAATTCACTTTTAAAAAATACAGAGCTGGTAGTGGCAGACAAGCACGTGCCTATTAACATTACCCAGAACAAAGACAGCTTTTCCACCCATGTATTTTTCCTTCCCTTTCCCCTGTCATTTAGGCTCTATTTCAGGTATTCCTGCTGATAATGTCACCTTATTGCTGCTGATTGCACTCTTCTTACTTCACTCTCTCAACCTCTGACAGCTTGTAATACAAATGAGAAACCAACATGAGAACTGTTCTTTATCTTGCCTTATTAGGCTTAAATATTCTCAGCACATTAGACCAGGTGTTGCTTATGAAGAGCAGATTTTTTAACGGTATTTTGCTCCACAAATCTACTTCCTACTGTATTAATGCAAGAGCTCAGGAGTGAGAGATTTGACCAAAAATACAAAAAAACCCAAAAGCTGCTGTTCTGCTGGAGCACTGCCAATAAAACACCTGCTAGAATAAAGAGCTTGACAATCAATCACTGTCCCTGCTTTGTCCATGCCATGGAGCTGCCTGGGAAAGGTAAAAAGTAAAAAGAAGATGTTAAGTTTGCACACCACACCTCCAGCTCACAGTTCCACAATTCTCTAGAAATGCCAACATTCCTTCATCCTGGAATAATGGATATCTATTTTTAGATAATGCAAGACCTCTATGACACAGTTAAATTTTGAGCCCAGAATTCTATAGGCAAAGGCAGCACACATTCTGTAAAATCCCAATCACTCTTTCCTGCTATCAAGTCCTTTTCCCATTAATGCTGGGATTTTCATGCTGAGTGCCTTGCAAAGCTGCAGGAGTACAAAGTGGATTTGGAAATTTTTGTACTTTTCCTCTTGGAAACAGAATGTGCAAATGCACTAACCCATAAATCTGATTGTTTTCAAGAAGCTACTACACACACATACACAAAAGTAAAATAAACACTGCCCTTCTGGATGTCACCTGGCTACCCCAGCTGGGTTATTCAGAAAGCACTCATCTGGATCATCTCCAAAGTCAAAGATATGTGAAAGGCAACATTAGCCTTTAGATACTCAGTTTAGATTTGCTGCATCATCTCATTCACCACACACAATTTCACTGATTTATGGATTTAACATAGCCTTTCATGAAACAAGATTAATCCAGGGGTTTTTTTCCCACTTCCATATGAAAACTGCAAAAAAACCCATTAATATCCATAATAAAGCACATGCCCAGTTTGGGGGAATTGCCATGGGGATTGTCTTGATGACATTACATTCAAATCTATCATCACTGACCATGACAGTCCATGTGCCTTTTGTTTTTATTAAGTGGCAAATGGAAGAGAAAGATTCAACACTCCCACTATAAGCTTGCTGTTAGCATAAACATTTCCTTCTGGGAAGTAAAAAAAATAAATAAATCTTTCTATATTTCAAAGGGTTACACAGAGGGTGTTGTAAAATGAGAAGGCTTTGACAGACGAGTATTTTTCTCAGTTCGTATCTCCATTTTTGCTTTTGATCTCTTCTAGAAAACTACATGAAGATCATTCCCACATTATTTTACAATTTTCCACAGAAAAAATTGCTATATTAGGACATCTTAGAAAGACACAGTCAACATTATGGAAATGTATGCACATAACTGCAATATATGCTCTTCTCTTACCAGTAATACTTCAGGCTAAACTGAAGAGGTTTTGGCCAAATCAAGGCAAAATTTCAAAACATCTCTACTCCTTTTATAATGGATTTGATTCTTCACGTGTAGTTTGCTCACCTTATAGTAAGCCTTTGCATTGTTAAAGAGAAGCTGGAAATCAGCAGTCAGCACATTCACATCATCATATTCCTCCATCTTCAACTTTTGTTGGATTTTCATTAAATCAATTGGCTGAGAAACCACTTCATAATAATCTGGCTGATTTCTGTTGCAATGACAAAAACAGGCATCATATTCCAAGCAGTAAAACTCAAACCACAGCACTAAAGTTGGTGCATGTTTATGACTAAATAAACCAAAGAATATTCCAATACATTTTTGTTACAGCTAAGAGATCTGGACAGTGCTCTAGCAGTGAGTTCACTTCATGTATGTTCTGTTACTGTCCTCAGTTTTCTCATTTTAAGAGAAAATTCAGCCTCTCATTTAGGTACTGCATCACTTCTGTTAACCTTCCCAAGCTGTGTCCTTAGTACATCCCACCACTTAGACAGAAAATCTTATAATCAAAGGCACAGATGTTTCATGCAGGTGTCACAAGAAATGTTTTAAATTAATTCAGTGTACCCTTTTCTTTTCCTTCCCTGAAAAAGAGCACCAATGTAAGCACATCCCACTGAATAATTACATCAAACACTTGGATCAAACACTGATGTGAAACAATGACAAATGTAGCTTATATTTTTCACAAATTTTTGCTGAAGTATTTATCAATTTTGAGTTCTCTCTGACTAGGTTCAAGTTGAACCAGAGCTGTGGCCTTACCTTCTCTTGGGTGCCCTGATGAAGAGCTCACAAAGGAGCCTGCCCTGTTCATCTTTGTAGTCTCTGATGGTGTTGTAGAGCTCATGGCAGACAGCAATCTGAAAGGCAAGAACAATGAAATAAGGAAAAGGGAGAGAATTTGAAGGAGGTAACAAACAAAAGCCTGCTTACAAACAGAAGGACAAGCTGCCATCCACAGCATACCTTAAAGCATAAGTGAGAAGCAATGGAAAACCTCACACTTTAGCAGGATACCTGACAAGTGTGCCAGGTACTGCAGGATTTCCTTTTATTTTCTGAACACAGGGAGCTTTATTTCAATGCTAATTCTAAGTAAAACACACAAAATGTAAATTAATTCAGTGCACTTCTCTCCAAGTTACAGGCATCTACAATAACAACAGGGGTTCCTCTGCCCTGCAGTTAATTAACATTAGACTGCTCATGAAAAGGCATAGCAGAGGCATTGTACACTTCAGCAATCACTGCCTGTGCCATTTCCTACTCATTCCTCTGCATTTGGTATGCAGACACAGCTCTCAACTTCTGCACATTATGATTTCAGCTCATTCTCCAACATCCTTCCATCTGCTAAGATCATCAGCAAAAGGAGAAAAGCAGCAAAAACAACACAGCAAAGAAAAAGATGAAAGTGGTGAGCCAGGACCAAGCCAAAGCCAAAGCTGAAGGAGGCCTCAAACAAAGCTCAGCCAGGGCAGGAACAGATTCAGGACCAGGGTACATGTGTTACATATGGTCATTTATTTTACAGTCCAGCATATTCCAGACAGGGATACAGTATGCCCAAGAAAAAAGGTGCAATCAGAAGGTACTAACAGGATCTACAGTTGGGAGATTGGAAAGTCTCCTCCTCTTCCTGCTTGGGCCTGGTATATTGGTGGAGTGATGGGCATCATCGAAGTCTCCGCCACTGACACTGCTGGAAGGAGAGGTAGCTCTTCGCCTCTTGGAACCCATGGAATCCAACTTCTTCTATAATAAACAGAAACATTCTTAAAGCCCTGGCACTGCATCCAAACCCTCTGCTGAGAGCCACCTACCGAGCTAGTAAAGCTTCTAATGATACATTTGGCAAATGCTACAGGCCACTTAAGCCATTTCTGTAAACTCCAACTTTGCAGAAATTCCCAAGAGTAAAGATGAAATCAAAATGCTCCTATAGTTTCATAGCCACCAATGACAGCGAGGTCAGAAATCCCCAAGCTCATACTGATGGAGGTGAATTTATCAGCTCTTCACAGAACATATTCTTAAGCTCTCCACATTTTCAAACCCCATTCCATGCAAGACAACTAAGCAAGAACCAATGTTTTCAACAAAAAAGCTGTACAGATACACATGCTCAGTTCTGGTGTAAAAATACTTCATTCCATGTCAAACTAAAAAACACATGAAAAACAGACCAACAAAGGAAAAAACCAACCAACCAAAACAAATTACAAATGAAAAGGGCCACAGAATACCTTGTGTAATATTCAAATAATATTCAAATGAAAAAAGGTCTGGATCACCGTGGGACCTCCCACTCCCACTTTATGGGTGGGATGAATGGCTCAATCATGGAGAAGCAGAAAAAGCTCCCTCCTTTTTTGGCTGTCGTTTTGCATTTACCAACACAAGCAGTGACAAATTAATAACCACAATCCAACAACTATGGTAATTTATGGAACAAGTGGTTGGCTATTTCCCAACTTTCAGTGACAGCACCAGAAAAGTATCTTTATTTGCCGCTATCTCAAAGGCTGAGGACTGAACAGATGTATTTATCCCAGCCTACACCCATTTTTCAACCAAATCCAGGAATTTCTTTTAGGAGACATTACATGATTGATAAGGTGTGGCAGCACAACGTAACTGCATTAAAGCATTTTTGTTAGAGACAGAGATAACTTTAAGCATACACATGAGATGAATAAGGTAGGAATAATTAACAGTTAGGAAAAAGAAAAGCAAAAGGCCAAGGCAGAGGGATGGAGATACAATTGATAATTTACCAGATTTACCAGAGTAGAACCAGCACCTCGAAAAGCCAATCTCCTCATAGTGGCTGATGGGCAAGCACAGATACTGCGAGAAGGGGACACTCTAAGAGTGGCAAACCAGTAATGGTGTTAGTACAGCCACAACTAGAAGACAAGAAAAAGGAAGAGAGAGGGAAGAAAATTCAGAGTAGGTAGATAAAGAATAAAACTAAAGAATAAATTGGATAATTACAGTGATAGAGAAAAAAGCAAGAAACAGAAGGCAACTTTTTTTAGCCCAGCAGAAACTCTACCAAGTAATTTTGTACACAGAATGCTAGACACTTCTGTCATTGACACAGTAAAAATACATTTCTCTACTGTTCCTGAATATGCATTACAGATTTCACAGCCACTTCCTAGAGAATGATTCATCAAGCAGAGCAGAAAGTAAACAGAAGTGATACCTGACCAGAGAGTACAAACCAGAAAGCCGTAAAAGTTACAGAATGCAAAGCAGTACAGTGCTTATAACAACATTATCTTAAGGTCAACAAACACTTAATAAACTCTAGGACGATGCACCTCTTCAGAGTGGATTTTTATACTCAGAAGTAAGCAGTAAGTATGCAGCCATACACTAAAAATACACTTTCAATACCTAAGCAGTCTCCAAATCTGATTTCTTTTCCCCCATAAATTCCATGTGAAATATACAGAACCATTTTATGGCAAAATGTTTGCTTCTATCTAGTTCTTCCAACTCCTGCCTTCAATCAAACCCCAGAGAGATTCTTTTCCTGTTCAGCACTCTGGACGTTTCCATAACACAGACATGCAGAGAAGCTCTGTGGTTTATCAGCAGGCAACCCATTTTGGGAACTGACAAAAGCCTCCTGCTCTGGCACTGCCTCCAACTTTCCTCTGAGGGCTACAGTCTCAAGTGGCTCCACCAGGCATGTGCTGGGAAACACATTCCTTGGTTGTGGAAGAAAGGCAGGAGGGACTACCAGAATCAACAATTCTGCTTCAACCAGGAACCCAAGAGTACACTCAATCCAGTCCCATCCTGAAATAAAGATTTGGGAACCTCCCAACCAGCACCTGCCTGCAAACTGCATCTCAGCTGCTCCAACTCCGCTGTCCAAGGCACAATGCCGTGGCTCTCAGCCACACTGACACCGCTGTGATCAAGATACCCTCACCACTAATACACAACCTCCAAAACACATTTTTCTCCTCTACTAACCATGCAAAACATGTACCAGTCTGGTTAACATCACAAACAAATGCTCAGTGAGAGACCTGCTGATGTAACCCTCTCACTGAAGGTGAGGTTCCAAAACACAAACTTCTCCCTAGACTGCCACACTCCTAAGCACAGAGAACTCAGCTGCGCACAGAAGCACACAGTTTTACTGAAGAACCTCTCGGCCAAAGTTTCTTTTGCGATTCCACTGCTGGCTCTCTAGTCTCTCAACAGTCACTCCAAGAATCTCCACTGCCACCAGTGAGCCACCTCCAAGGCAACGGGAGTTTGAGCATTTCCTCGGCAATTGCCCCCACCAGCCATAAAAAGGTCACTAAACCACGACAAGAAATGCTTTGGCCATTACCAATTCACATGTACACTGATAGACACAACGTGGGCAAGGTTGTCTCTCCCAAAAGCTATACACAAGGACCACAGGTGTCACCCACTCCAACCTCCCTACACGACTAGGTTTTACACACATCGGGCATAATACACTTCAAATAAAACAATGCATTCTAGCACACGGTTCATTTTCTGCCTGCAGGCAGTGGAGAGCTAAAAGCCAATAGATACCACGAGTAGTACTTATTGCTATCAGGATCTCCCACGTTTCACCAGAAACACGAAACGTGGTAAATTTAGCAAAGGAACAAGGGAAAGAAACCCAGCCAGAATTTCCCCCGGGTACGGATCCCACTGAAACCGGCGACGGAATGGGAAGAGGGGGCTGGCAGCTACCAGGCACTGTAAAAGGGCAAAGCTGGCGAAAAAGCGAGAGGGACCACACATCCATCCTTTTATCAACACCGGGACAAGAAACAAAGACACCAAAAATGAAATTTCCCCGAAGCACCGGAGCCCCTGCCCGGGACGTGAGGTTTTACCCCCGGCAGGAGACAAAGAAAATCCCTTTCCCGACACTGAGGGGCCAGGACGGTGTCCGGGGCCCGCCCCGCGCTGCCGCCACAGCGGGCAGGACCCGCTGCTGTCCCCGGGCCCGCCCCGGCAGCG